>JAHBCN010022413.1:0-13314 GCA_019359885.1 Listronotus oregonensis
GCCAAGCTGATTTGTGTGAAAACTGAAATTCCCCTTTGGCCTGGAAAATGACCCTTAGGGGCCGGAAAATCGTGTTTTGGACGCCGCAATCGAAACAGTGGTATTTTTATAAAGATAAGTTTATTCTACCTGCCTGTGTCTTATTAAAGATCATCATATACTTCATATTATGCATATACTTCCGTATGAGGAGATACTGTCGACGATTCTATACTTTATCGTTTATACTTTATACTTCTGAAGTTCCGTACTGACAGTTGAGTGTAGAGAAATACATGGAGAAAGGATAAAGGCATTGGAATCGGTGGATCGGGCATTTAGAATCTTTTAAATACCTGAAGAAAGCTATCACTCAGAAGGAATTCTTGAATTAAGGCGTAAACCGAGCGTGCTGAAACCTTTTCGATCTCAAACCTACTTACAGAGTAGAAGAACATATTAAAATCACTCAATCTATTGCGACGTCCGAAACATGATTTTCTGACCCTAAGGGGTCATTTTCCCGGTCCCAAACGGAGAATTTTAGTTGGCCATAAAACTTTCAAGCACAGTCTGAGTTCCATAATTTAAAGTTGTATAAAAATACTACTGTTGCGATTGCGGAGCCCGAAATATAATTTTCCGGCCCCTAAGGGGTCATTTTTCCGGTCTCAAACGGAGAATTCCAGTTCGCTATTAAGTTTTCGAGCACAGTCTGCGTCCCAGAATTAAAAAGTGCATAAAAATACCACTGTTGGGATTGCGGCGTCCGAAATGTGATTTTCCGGCTCCTAAGGTAACGTGACCATTCGTCCCGATTTTGGCGGGACTGTCCCGATTTTCAGAAGGCCGTCCCGAATTTTAAAGCGTCCCGCGAAAGTCCCGACTTTTACAATTTTTGATAGTGGAATTGCCTTTCACTAAAATAGCCAATACGCTGCGCCTGGCCACAGAGGTAGGCAGCAATTTACAAAAAATATACACAACAGCGGGTGAACTCCCGAAATTAAAGTCGCGCGTGCTCGCGCTCTGTCTGTACTTTTTTTCGGGGAATCACAGCAGTGTTGAGTAGTGATAGGTTGCTCAGGCTCAGTTCTTTTATCTTTCTTTAAACGGCAAAACCTGCAGTGCAGTGTGCAGCTATATTTCTTAATAATTATTTAATAATTACCTATACTTAATTCTAAAGTGTAATTTAATTCGCTTTTGAGACGGTAAGAAAAAGAGTAAGTTTTATCTATCAATATTATTAATGTATTTTGTGATGTTATTATATAGCCAGTTCCTATTTTATGAAAGGTGGTGGTTTTTTTTTATTTGGTGGATTTTACCTAGGACTCCTGTACATTTTATTAGACCTACCTAAGTATTTATCCATTCGTTTATTGTTTTTAGTTTATCTTATAACGATGGTTAAAAAACGAAAGTGCAAGTTCTCAGAGGACTTAAAAAAAGACTTTCCTTTTCTTAAAAAAGGCAAACTGGAAGGATACGCACATTGCACAAAATGTTTATCTGATTTTTCAATAGAAGGGGAAGGGCGAAATGATATAATTAAACATATATCCACACAAAAACACAAAAAAATGGTAGAAGCGGCTTCATCATCCTCTCGTGTGGATAGATTTTATAGAAACATGGAATTTGGCAACAAAGAGCAAGAGCTAGCTGCAGCAGAGGCAGTTTTTGCATTTCATACCGTATGTCATAACCATAGCTTTAGATCACTGGACTGTACCACCCAACTAATTCAAAAGCTGTTTAAAAAGAAGTTCACATGCAAGAGAACAAAGGCTGAAGCTATTATTAAAAAGGTTTTAGCTCCTTTTTATAAAGAAAAGTTGTTAAGCGAATTAGAGGCAGTTAACTTTATTTCTTTATATTCTGATGGCAGCAATCATAAAAAAATAAAACTTTTTCCGACCCTGGTGAGATATTTTGATTACAAAATTGGGATTAAAACTAAAATTCTCGATTTTGTCGCTTTACCCGGTGAATCCTCAGATCTTATTTCATCTTCCATAGTTGATTGGGTCAAAAAATTAAAATTAGAAAAAAAGTTAACTGCCTTATGTGCAGATAAAGCCGGGGTCTCATGCATCCGATCATCCGAAAGTATTTTGATTGGTCAGAACATCCACATGTTCTGGCCAATCAAAATACTTTCGGATGATCGGATCGTCGGAAATCGGATGCATGAGACTTCGGCTTAATGCAAATGTTAATTTTGGCGGTCTCTCTCGAGTGGGAAAATAAAACGTTTTTAAAAAATGAGAAGCTCTTCTCAATAAAAAACTTTTGGGGGTTGGTTGTGCAGCCCACATCATTAATAATACTATTCAAAGTGCTTGTGACCTCTTGCCAAAAGATTTAGAAAATATTATTATAAAGGTGTATTACCACTTCTACATCTATACTGTTAGGGTAGAATCTTTAAAAGAGTTTTGTGGGGATAGTGAGGTGGAATACAAAAAAATCCTTGGGTATAGCAAAACCAGATGGTTATCACTTTTGCCAGCCATTGAAAGGTTGCTAAAAAAATTTAATGGCCTTAAATCGAATTTTCTTTCTATCGAGAAAGCTCCAATTGTCCTCAAAAACTTCTTTGAGGACCCAACTGCGGAAGTGTGGCTCACATTTTTACATAATCAGTCATCTCTTTTCTTGAATTCCGTTAAAGCAATTAAAGGTGAAAATATTAGAATTTTGGAGATAATCAATGAGGTAACTCCATAAAAAAAAATTAATGGAAAGAGAAGACAATTGCTTTTTACCCTTATATATATAAAAAACGATTTAAAAAAATAAACTGAAAATGGGAAAATTAATAAATTATGGTTTGAAAAACAAGTAAAAATATTTTACCACAATTGCTATGAATACATTGCCAAGTGGTCCGAACATTTTAAATTTTTTTCAGTTTTTAACTGGACATTATTAAACAGTGTGAAATCAATAAATTGGGCAGCAGCCCAAGAAGGTTTACATTTTATATTAGAATATTCATCTGAAAAAAATTTAATAGATGAAACTAATCTCTTTAATGAGTTTTCATGTTTGAAAAATTATATAACCGCAGCAAAAATTGAAGACTGGCAAAACACAAAGCCCACATTAGGAGATAAGTGGGTGGAAGTGTTTTCTCATTTCGACCAAAACGATATTCCATTTGAGAATATGTTAAACTATATTTAATTTTTTCTCTGTCTTCCTGGGACAAATGCTCCCAGCGAAAAAGTATTTTCCTTAATAAACAGAATGTCGACTACAGAAAAAACTCAACTTTCAACTGAAACTTTAAAATCCATGTTAACTATAAGACATAACGGAGAGGCTAGCTGCGACGAATTTTACAATAACATTTCAAAAAATACTGAAATTTAAAAAAAAATCACAACTCTTAAAAGTATTTATAAGTAGCCAAATTAATAATAAATATAAAAATGTACCTATGTTATGTTACTTTACATATTTTTTGTCTGTGTACTCAATTATCTCAATGCGATTTTTTTAAAGTTCAATTTTTTTTTTTTTTTTTGTAGGTAATAAGAATTCATGTTATAATAAATTAATTATTATAGGTGTACCTATTTTGTATTACGTCTTAAAAAAACTAAATACCTTTAAAGTTTTTAAAAATTTCAACATATTTATTAAAAAAAAAAAAAAAATTGAAATTATTTTTTTTATATACATATACTGCAACCCCCCCCCCCAGCACCAGCGTCACGACTTTTCTCAAGAAAAATATGGTCACGTTACCTAAGGAGTCTTTTTTCGGTCCCAAACGAGGAACTCCAGTTGGCCATAAAATTTTCGGAGCACAACCTAAGCCCCAGAATTTAAAAGTACATACAAATAACACTGTTACGATTTCGGCGTCCGAAACACGATTTTCTGGCCCCTAAGGGATTATTTTCTCGGTCTCAAACGTGAAATTTCAGTTGGTTATAAACTTTTTGAGCACAGTCTGAGTTCCAGAATATAAAAGTACATAAAAATACCACTGTTGCGATTGCGGCATCAAGAAACGATTTTCCGGCCCCTAAGGGGTCATTTTTCCGGTCCTAAACGGAAAATTCCAATTGGCCATAAACTTATCGTCCATAAATTCGGCTTTCTGTTTCGGTAGAGGTCATTTTTGGCCCCTGAGGCCTATTCCAGACGTGGAGGGCCATTTTTTAAGCTCGGGATCGAATTCAACGTCGAAAAATATATGGTAATATATAGGTTAGACCCACAAGTTCGAACACTTATTTTGGGGATGTGTAATAGTTTTTATAACCTAATAAAAAACCTTTGGAAAACTAGGGCTGTGCCAATACCACATTTCAGATACCGATGTACCGAAAGTATTTGAAATTCGGAAAAAATTTGTTTTTGAAATAATCTTTTTATTTATTTATATTTACACTCAAAATAGTTAAAATTAAAACAAAACATTTAACAGTTTATAAGATAAGAAAAACATCCCTTATCTTTTTAACAACTTTTTGCTTGTCTTCTTCTTCGGTAAGTAATCAAGCTTTATAACAACGATCTAAGACCGTAGTAATTAAATTAGGATCATTCTGTTTTTATAAAATTAAAGCAGTTCTACAGTCATGCTAATAATTCCTTTGCTATTTCAGCAAGTAACCAGTCCCTGTGCCACATGTTCATAAAATTTGCGGAAGAAGGAATAACGAACATGTAAAACAAATTTTCGGAGTTAATTAAAAAATATTAAGGAACTGAACTATTTACGGTAAACCCCTAAAACTATCTCTTATTGTGGGAAAATTTTTATTAAAAAGTATTATTTGGGTGACTCGTAAGTATGTAAGAAAAGACCCTTTGGCAATTGACCCTTACGAAATGCAGATCACCTACAAAAACAAAACCTTAAATATTCTTTGAATATCAAAAAATTCAACTTTTGATTACTAGTCAGTCCCGTTTTATACAGAATATCCGGGAAAATGTGAAAATCTCCGAATATTTTCTAAGAAGCCTTAAGAAAAATTTTCCGTGCAAGAAAATAAAACTTAATAAAGGTAATGTTTAAGGTTAGGAAAACTTAAGTAAGCAAAAAGTGTTGGTAAACCCTAAATTTAACTTTATATCAACATAAGTTTAAAAGTGAAAATTACCGAAAACCATTAGTTTTAGTAAACCTTATGTTTCCGTGCAACCTATAGAAAATTATGTTCCAAAAACCGGGCATTACACCAGGGACGCGAGTCCATATTTAAACGAAAACCACTTATCTCAACAACCAATTAACAAGAAGAAAATTTATGACTTTATAATAAACCACCTAATTAATTCGTGCAATGTCTTAAATCCTACGGGAAAATATTTTTAAGGAATCGAATGAGTTTACGATATTTTTACGATTCCACGAAATAATTAGCATATTAACACAAACACCTGCACTCATTCACTAGAGATTTTTTTTTTTTTTAAATGTTTAAAATTTTTAAAAAAGGCCAAAAAAAGGTATTTTAGTGCAAATTTTAAATGTTATACTTGCAGTTATGGATATAAAAAGTGCGGTTTAATTTAATTTGTTTAATGTAATTGCTGCTTATGAACACAGTGGTTTTTACCACGCTTTAATTATACAGGGTGGGCCAATTTAAAACGAAACAAGGCCAATTTTCATATTTATGGTTAGAGGAAAAAACGCTCGGACCCGTCGATATTTATTCGCTTAAGGGGCCCCACAGACTATCGTTCTTTTTAGTCTTCTTGATTGGGGATTAAGACTGCTTAGTCGGACGATTAAAACTTTTATTTTACAATTTAAATTTTAAATTTTTAAAACCCCTTTTCGAAAACTGCAATTTTTACCGAAAAAAAAATAAATTTAATTTTTAAAAGAAAAAAAAAAAGTTTAAACCCTTTGAAATGAAGAGAGAATCGGCGATTAAAAGGGGGGAAAAAGAGGGTTTAGTTCGGGCCCAAAAACGGGTTTTTCGAAAAGGCTTTAAAACGTTTAAAAAAAAAATTTTTTTAACCATTTCCCCTTTTAAAAACTAGGGGGCTAAAATTTTTTTGTCATTCTTTTTTTTTTTTTTGGGGGTTGTTTTCGGAAAAAATTTAATTTAAAAAAAATTTTTGGCAGGGCTTTTAAGGCTTAAAATTTTTTAAAGGTGTATAAGTATGACCCCAAACAACAAGAAAAAAAATTTTTTGGGTTTTAAAAAACAAAATATTTTTTTTTTTCTTAGTTTTTTGGTATTTTTTTTTTTTGGGACATTTTTGGGAAAATTATTTTAAGCCAATTTTTTTTTTTTTTTAAATATTAAACCCCGAAAAAAAAACAAAAAAAATTGTTTTGTTACCTTCTTTTTTTTTGGGTTTTTTGGTTTTTGTTCCTTTTTTTTTGGTTAAAGGCAACCAAAGTTTTTTATCTTGTTCGATAGTTGAAAATTTTTGGGGGCCAAAAAAAAAAACTCTTTTACCACTCCCGGGGAAACTGCGAACAAGAAAAACAAAGTTTGGCCGTTTTCTTTAATTAAAAAAATGTTTGCCATTTTGTTTTGTTTTTTTTTGCGCTTTTTCAGGGTAATCCCTTTGTGTACCGCGACCAAATTTAAAAAGAAAAACAAAGTTTGTTTGCCTTTTTAGCAAACCCCCAAAAAAAAAACTTTTTCCTGAGTTTGTTCTTTTTTTTTTTTTCGGGGAAATATTAATAAAAAAACCTTAAAAAACGGGTTTAAAGTTATTTAAAAGTAGGTTTACTTAATTTAATTGGGCAATGGGACCTAAAAAAGGTTTTTTTAACTTAAAAAAAGAAAACTTTGGGTCCTAGCCGCAATTCGAAAAAAGAATTTGTTATGGTTTAAGCTTCTGTCGAAAAATATTTTGCGCCTAAAAAAGTAAGAGTAAAAAAAAGAAAATATGCTTGTGGGAAATATTAGGATTTATTTATAAAAAGTAACTAATTTATGACAAAATATTTTAAAAAACTAGGTTAGGTATTAACATTAAAAGTAATTGTGCAATTTGAGCAATCAGCAAAAGAAATTGGAGGAATAATACTTGAATTAACAGTTTTTAAATTTGTTGTTGGGGTATCGTTATCACCTTTAACTACGTTAATATTCATATTTTTCACTGTTACTTCATTAGAGGAAATATTGGTAGGAATTTCGTGTAAAATCTTCTTTGAAATTTCCACCTTATTACTATAGGATTAAACAATAATCCCTCCGCAACAGAAGAAGATTTCCCAACCTCCATGCCTTTTTAAGTCCAAAATATCGACATCGAAGCATTGGCAAGGAACGTAGTTGACTTTTTTCTAAAAAAAATGGCCAGTGTATCTACTGATGTCTTGCTTCAAAAACTTCGCAATTTCTTTAGGTACATTTGAAATAGTGTTCTTTCCAATTACTTGATTACACATTTACCTCTTTCATAACGATACAATAAACGCTCATCTAGAGCATTCCTTGGTCTCAAACAATATATTCCTGTAGAAATCTGACATAAGGAACTGAGCCTTCATCGTTGGTTACTACAAAGTTTTTTTTAACTTTATTTTTAGACTCCATATTTTTACTATAGCCCCTCATTTCTTATTTCTCTAAGGGTTATTCTGTATTTTGGTCTGTCCCTGCCCCCCCCCCCATAAGGCTATTAGTTTCATTTCTAAGTAACTTTGATCAGGCGCTTAAGTAAAAACTTTATGATTTTCTTCTTTTTTTTAAAAAATTTTTTACTTTTTTGCCTCATAACCATCGTTTTTCCTTTTAATAAAACAACTAGTTTCTTGAATTCCGAAATATCTTGATTTTTTTTACGGTTGTTCTTGAGCATGGAATATACAGAAGGGGTTGGTGGTGATAAAGACTCGGATTTTTCTTGAAAATACCCAACATCACATTCCTCAAAAACCCCCCACATTTTTGTACCCAAACCATTCAGAAAACGATTTATTTTTTTTTGATGGTACCCCCTTTTTTAAATTTTTCTGGCAGAAGTGGGGCACACGAAGGGGATCCCCTTTTTGGTGCCAATTTCATATTCATTTAACTTTTAAAAAGGGGAAAGGTTTATACTAAATTAACAATAATTCAAAAAAACGATTTTAGGGGAAAAATGTCAACAAAAAAATGTTTTTCTTTGGTTAATTTTTAACAGGTAAAATTTCAAAACCCCTGATATTTCTTTAAACCCCCTATTAATGATTAAAAATTTTGCGATACATAGAACAGTAGCAGAAAAAATATAATACATTACACGATGCAAAAAATTTAAAATGTTCGGGGGTTTTTTTAAAATTTCCTCGGCTTCCCCCGGCCATTTAAAAACCACCTCACAAAAAAAAGTAAACTTTCGCATTTTTAATTAAAAATTTTTGTTTCACAAACCCAAAATTTGGAAAACAATTAAGAAATATCTAATTTTGATTCTTTTTTTTCGGTTCCTTTCTGTTAATTTAAAAACTGATCAAGCTAAAATGTCACGGGGTGTTTATTATCTGAACGGCAATTTTCCTAATTTTAGAAAGATTAACGAATATTGGCAAAAGTTGAGGAAAGATCATCCCCACTCCTTTAATTTCCGAAAACTGTTCATCTTAAGTAGACCGTTAAAATCGGTTCTTTCTTCACGAAAAAAATGTAGTCATTTAAGTTAAATGAAATACGAGTAAATTCGTGGGAACTAGATTATCTTTTTTTATAAATAATAAAATCTGGTTAGATTTTTTAATTTTTTAAAGATATTAGATGTTATTTAGGTTTACCTTCAACTTTTTCCTCATTTTTTTTTTAATATCCCATAATTATTTTCTTCCGGTTTTCATTAAACTTATTTATTATCAATAGGGTAAATAAGGTGTCCGGAAATTCCGTTCGTATTTTTTAAAGGGGGTTTTTATTCTACACAAAAATATATAAAAAAAAGTTCTATTGAACATATGTCTGGAAATCCTCCTGAGGGGTTATGGCCTTTAAGATGGTCTTCAAAAACTGGTTTTTTTTTTTATCTCGGGAACCCTGTTAGATAGAGCTATGATATTTGGTATACGAGTTACTTTCGATAAAAGCAATAATCACCACCAACTGCGTAATTGAAATTTTAAGCAGTGGTGCGTGGACAGGGGCGAACCCAATTTAATTTGGCCCTATTTTTTTGTTGTTAGATTTTTTTGACTTTCTAATTTTGAATTAAGATGAGCCTGATGTTCTTTACATGAAAAAGGTATTCTTGGAAAATTTTGCCAGATTAACAGTTCTCGAGTTAGAGTGATCCGAAGAAAATACTACATGATTACTATCTAAAGTGTGTTTTATTAAGAAAGCATTAAAGTAGGCGTTGACTGCCATGGAAACAATCAAAGTCAAGTTTGCCAGTGTTTGCTTATTAAATTGTCAAAACTGTTTAATTGTCAAATCGTGTTTCCAAAGATATTTTTTTTTAATGGCGGAGTATTCATTCTTAGAATGGCTGATATGCATTTCATGTACGGCAAGGCAAATGGTAGTGCCCGTAAAGCAAGCACTTAAGCCCCAAGACTTACAACCAAGAGTTCAATTCTGTGAATGGATGCAAAGAAAATGTCAGCATTCGCTTGTTCCTTCGTAGAGTCTTATTCACAGATAAAGCAGGTTTACACGTAAGGGTTTTAAATTTTCATAATACCCATGTGGGCGGATGAAAATCCGCATGCGCTATCGAAGCACGGTTCCAAGATTTTTAAAGTTCTTTGGGAGTTAATAGTTATGCCCCAACGATTAATGGTCAAATATTTAGCATTTTTGCAAAATGTTCTACCAAGTTACTTGACGATGTGCCTCTCGGAGATAGATTAGAAATGTGGTTCATGCACGACGGAGCCTCGCCCCACTTTAGTATCTTGGTTCGTGAATATTTAAATCAAACTTATCCTGACAGATGGATAGGACGAGGAGGTCCTACGCCTTGGCCTCCTCGTTCCCCAGATCTGAATCCATTAGATTATTTTCTATGGGGTTTTCTGAAAACTTTAGTCTATTTAAGGCCTATTACCAGTGTAGAACAATTGGAGCAACAAGTGATAGAAAAGTGTCAATACATACGAAAAAAACAAGGTATTTTTGCAAGAGTAAGAGCATTAATGAGAAATCGTTTAAACAGTTGTATTGATATGGCTGGAAGCCATTTTGAACATTTGGTTTAAGTTTGACTGTTCTCACGGAAGTCCCATGGCAGTCAACGCCTACTTTAATGCTTTCTTAACAAAACACACTTTAGATAGTAATAATGTAGTATTTTCTTCGGATCACTCTAACTCGAAAACTGTTAGTCTGGCAAAATTTTCCAAAAATACCTTTTTTATGTAAACAATATCAATATGTTAATTCGAAATTAGAAAGTCAAAAAATCTAACACAAAAAATAGGGGCCCAAAATTTAAAATTTGGGTCGCCCCCGTCCACACCACTGCTTAAAATTTCAATTACGCAGTTATGGCGATTATTGCTTTTATCGAGGTAACTCTATACCAAAATCATGCTCCATCTACAGGGTTCCCGAATAAAAGCAAAAAAAACCAGTTTTGGCCCATTAGAATGCCTTCAAGGGCACATATTCAGCTGCTTTTCACTTTTATTGGAACCTTTAGACGATATAATTGTGCAAAAGCCATTTTGGGAAATTTTATAAAAAACATATCTTAAATTTTGAAAAAATTATTTTGTAAGTTTCCTTTTATAAAACATCACAGAAAGTTTCATTATTTTAATTTCGTGTACAAATTTTGTATTAAAAGGTAGAATAAAATTTGCACTTTAATAATGAAGTCCGAAAATTTGCTTTTTTACGGAACCCTAATTTAATTATAATAAATCATTTTAAAAGTTTTTTTAAAATTTCAAAAATTATTTTTAAGTTATGAATGAAAATTTAATTAATTTTTCAATTTAATTTTCAGCAATTTCAAGAAGTCTGATTAACTAACTGAAAATTTTGTAGAGGTCAAAGCTAAAAACTTTGTTTTAATTTCCACCAAGATCTTCGAATTAAAAAAAAAATAAATAAAACTTTTCAAAATACAATACTTGGCGAAACCAAAAGGGCCCAAAAAAGCACAAAACGCTTTCTACAAAAATCCGGCTACTGGCAACAAAAAAAATTTTTTGGGAAAAAGGGGTTTTTTACCGACTCATTTGGGTTCTATGGATTTTCCTTTTCCATTTAATTTTCTTATTCCCCATCTAGATTTATTACAAATATAGAATATACTAAAAATTTAGGCTCTTAAGGTTACTTTTGATGTTGTTTTGGGATGAAAATAAAAAATAAATTATAATTTATTTTTTGGACTGTTTAATAATATTATTATTAACTAATTTTGAAAAATAATAACACAATTACCACCATGAGTAATGATACATTTAAGGTTTTATGGTTCGATGCCTCTACATAGAATAAACGCACTATACACTCTTTAAAATCAATAAGCCTTTAACCTAAGTTTCAAAAAATCGACCAATAATTGTCAATATCGAAAAAATAAGAATTATTAACAAAAAAAAAAGATTTTAATTGTAAGGTTTAAAATTAAAAAATAATAGTGTGCTTTGCCTGAAGAAAAATTGCTGGTTGACATCTGTTCAAAATAACAAAATTAATTTAGACATTAATACCCTCCAACTTTAAATTTCAAAATTGTTTCAAATTACCATAAATATTTTTAAAGAAAAGGAAAATTAATAATTTTGTGTTTTACCATCTGTGTTCTAATTAAATAAGTTTGAATAAAAAAATTTTATTAGCAAAAGTTTGGCGGGTAAATAAAAAATCAACGATAAAAAAAAAAATATTCTTATCTTAGTATTCTATCACGGGTTAATTAATGGTTGTAAAAAAATTAAAAGTACTTGGGCAGGTAGTTTCTTCCTTTTCTCATGTACTTTTAATAGGAATTCCCCGAAAAATTTAATTAAAACAGCTATGTAACTCACTGTATAAAAAATGAAAACAAATGAAAATAGTATATTACATCCGAGGTGGAAGCCCTTCACGTTTCGAAAATTGGTGAGCGCGGCGGGCAAAAAAACCCCCAGTTGTGTCTATACTTTTTCTACACTTTATGTTTGTTTTTTTATAAATAAAAGCAGAAGATTATTAACTTTAAGTAACTTTATTTTAAAAAAAAACAAAAATTGAGAAAAATTAATGATTTAAATAAGAATAAAAAATATAAAACTATTTGTTGTTAAAATTAATGGAAAAAATTTTTACAATTTTTATTATAATGGGAACAACTGTTTTCCTTACTTGGTGTTCATTGCATAGGATTTTGGAAATTTTTTTTTCTTCCTGGTCTGGAAGTAATGGTTGGTTGTAAATTTTTTCAACAATTAAATTCTTTAAATTATTTTTTGTTTAAAATAATTTCAACTTTCCCCACAATGAAATTTATCCAATGTCCTTTAAATTAATCACCCCCTGATTAAATTTCCGAATTTTGGAAAAGTGTCCTTATAACAATTGGGTAAATTTAAATATTAATATTTTTCACTCTCCTAACATTAATGCCAACTCTTTCTTTATTTTGCCTTTTTGGAAGTTTAAGAAAAATTGTTGAATATGTTGTCTTCAATTAATTTTTCAATTTCTATTATTTTTACATATCCAAAATTTTCCAAATTAAAAGGACGTGGTATTTTTTTGTTTTTGTATCGGAATCCTTATAATAAGTGTTTTCCAGTGTTTAATATCGGTTGTTTTTTTTATTCTTTCTCTTGCTTTCCCCGAAATTCCAATAATTAAAACTACTTTTATAAAAAAAAATCCTGATCCTGCTTCATTTAAAAATTTGTTTATATCGGCTGCGGTGAGTTCTTGGATTTTTACTCTTGTAGCCATCTGATTTTCTCTTCAAATAGGCTCGTAATTTATGAAATTTTCAATGTTGATTTTGTTTTATATTTAAATTAGTGCGTACCTAGAAAAATAAAAGTGAAGAAGGTTTAAAAGGTTTTTGTTAAATTATCGAAATATGCTATAAAACATTTTCTGAGTAGGTACTCACATAGTTATCGGTACACCAGTCCAAAATTTTTGTTCTTTTTATACCTCTCCCTGGATTTTCTGGCAATAAATTTTAGTTGCGAAGCGGGGCAATGCAATTTCTGTGGCGTTCCACAATCTCGTTCATCCCATATTTTACTAATATAACCAAAAATAATTTCCCGATTAAAAATTTTAACGTCAAAAATCGTCTCTGGTAATACAAACATTTGCGTTGTCAAGGCGTCTATTTTTTCATTTGCCACTTTACGTAAAATCTATTGAAAGTTTTCAAGATTTTGGGGCTCGCGGCTAATGCGATTGTGGAACTGTTACGTAATAT
>JAHBCN010022414.1:0-2500 GCA_019359885.1 Listronotus oregonensis
TTATATCATTTTATTTTTTAAAATAAAATTATTCAGAACACAAGATAATAAAGGTAAATAAATAAATTTACATAAACCCAATTAATTCATTAAATACTTAAACACTCTACCATTTTGCTGTAAACACATATTAACTGTCGGTTAAAGATATATTTATATTTTGTAGCATTGGGAGTCATTAATTAAATGCTTCTATATTTTTCTCGCATATTTGCTGCTGTAGTTGGGATGCCTTGTAGACCATTCTTTAACGTACCCTCATGGAAAAAAAATTTAATTTTTTGTCAGATCTGGGACCTTGGAGGCCAAGGAACAGGTCCTCTTCTTCCAATTCAAGGGCCCGGGGAAATTTTTCATCCAGAGTTTTCGGCCCCCAGCACTGAAATGAGCAGGTGCCCCATCTAACTGGAACCACATCCTTTTAAAGTTGTAGTTGTAGTGGTATATTTTCCCAGATTATCAAGTCTTCTTTAAAATTTTTTTTTAAAATTTTTTTTTTAATTCCATAAAAAGGGGGGCCCTATTATGGGTTTCCAATTATCCCCCCCAAACATTTCACCACCTAGTTTGGTAAAGTCCAAAATGTGAATTAACATCGGCAAAAAAGTGTAAATTATGCCTGTTACATGACTGTTATTGTGGAATGCGCCTTATCGGTAAATAATACAAGTTAAAAAATCGTATAATTAATTCGACAAAACCCCAATTAAAAAAAATTTATCCTATTTTCAAAGTATTCTCCTTCAAGTGCTTGATTCAATTGCACACGATATGGATGAAACTTATTCTTACTCAACATTCTCTTCACAGAAGTTTGACCTAAGTTCAGCATATCACTTATGTCCGCTGTACTTCTATGTGGGTCTTCAACAACAGATGCGCCCACGTTAAATTATTTTTTTTCGTTTATCACTGGCTTTATTCTTTCATGCTTTTTTGTACTTAACTATTCCAGTCCTGTCAAATCTATCCATCAATCTTTGGAATGATCTTGCATCTGGTTTTTTTTTCCCCAGGAAACCTCTCACTTATACTCGGGATGCCAGAAGACAATTATTTAAACATTCTCCAAGGATATAAATCATTTCAATTGATTCTTGCTTGATTTTAAAAAATTTTAAAAAAAAAAAAAATTTTGGGCCAAAAATTACTTTTCTTAAAAAAAAGAAAAAAATTTAAATTTTAAAAAAAAAAATTTTGTAAAACCTTTTTTTTAAAAAAAAAATTTACATTTTAAAAAAAAAAAATTTTTTCTAAAAAAAAAAACTAAAATTTTAAAAAGTTTTTCAAATTGTTCAAAAATTTTTAGAAATTCCGGGAAAACAAAATTTAAAAAAAAATTTTTTTGATTAATTTTAAAAAAAATTAATATTTCAACCGATTCCCCCAATAAAATTTTTTTGAAAAGAATAAAGGGGCTTCAGAAAATAAAAAAAGGGTTTATTTAAAAAAATTTTTTTTTAAAATTTTTAAAATATGTTTCAAAAAAAATTTTGGATTGTAAAATAAAAAAAAGTTTTGTTAAGAAAATTTTTCATAATTTTTAGAAATTTTTAACCCCCCGGGTTGGGAAAACCCCCCATAATTTTTAAAAAATATTTTTTATTATATTTTAATAAAAAAATTAATATTAATTTTAAAAATTTTTAAAAATTTTTTAAGTAAAAAAATTTTAATTTTTTAATAAAATTTTTAAAAAATTTTTTTTAAAATTATTTTTTTTAAAAATAATTAAAAAAAATTTTTTTTAAAAATAAAAATTTTTAAAAAATTTTTTAAAATTTTTAAATTATTTTTTAAATTTTTTAAAAATTTTAAATAATTTTATAAAATTTTGGCCTATTTATTAAATATTAAAAAAATCCTTCAATATTTATTTAAGATAATACAAAATTAAAGGTTTCGCTTAATTGCATTTTTTTGGGAAAAATATAGTTTTTAATACAATGAATGGCATAAAATCCCGCCTGCAGTTAAAATTCTAAGACAATTATGACTTCGGAAACTGAGGTTTAGTCTGATAGCAATTTCTATAATATACGAAAGTTCCACCCCTGTTTTATGGCGGTTCGAGTAAAAATGTGCACTTACTACATATCAAATTTTAGGTTTCTACTCTCTTGGGAAGTTCTCATAGTTTTGATGAGTCGATAAGTCAGTCAGTCAGTAGTAAAAAGGGCGACTTTTAAAGCATACATTTCTTATGAGCAGTGTCGCCGGACCATAGGCAGATCCTTGGAACTGTCACCTAGAGTCACCCTATGGACCTATACGGCCATCATAAGACCTATGCCTACGGTGCTGTTTTCTGAAGGCAAAAAGCCCTGCAGACGATAGTTATCTGAAAACTAGACCAAGTACAAAGAATAGCTTGTATCAACCCTACCAAATCCATGAGAACAACTAATCACAACACCAACCAGGGCCATGTTGGTAATCCTAACCCTTACACCCCTTGACATAATTATCAAGAAGATTGTTTTAACGGCTTTGTTGCGCC
>JAHBCN010022414.1:7500-13460 GCA_019359885.1 Listronotus oregonensis
TAAACGTAATTATTTCGTGAACAGTTAAAGATAGGTATATTACATTATACATAAAACGTGTCCAGAATTTTGGGGTTCCATTTAAGAAAAAAATATTTTCCTATCAAACTTTCTTGCGACACCCTGATATCTACATTTGATTCAAGCATCCAAAAATAAAATGGGCTTGTCGAGATTTTTTCAAAGACTCCCTTTTTGTCGTTTATCACAACCGTATATATATATATATATATATATATATATATATATATATATATATATATATATATATATATATATATATATATATATATATATATATATATATATATATATATATATATATATATAATTCAATAAAGAAAATGGTTTTTGGCATATGGCCCTCAATTAAACAAAATAATTACGTAGTAAGAGGTATGCTTTTGCTAATCGCATTAAAATTAGGGGGTTTTCCGGATGGAAACCCGGGTGTGAAAATTAAGTCGGCTACATGTTTCACCCTTGTTGGGGATGGTCACATCCGCTGTAAGCCAAAGATGAGAAAGGCTCACCAAGTCCTTAAAACTATTCTACATAAAAGTAAGAAAAGATTTAAATTCTGGCCAAATTCTAACAGACTAATTTCAATGCACCCAAAGCAGGATATATATATATATATATATATATATATATATATATATATATATATATATATATATATATATATATATATATATATATATATATATATATATATATAAACGTCATAGAAATATCAACCTTTGCGACGTGATTGACAATATAAAAGTGTCATTTTTTTTTTAGACTAAAAAGCAAACCACTTCTATGCCTAGGCATACAAGTAACGCCTATATACCTAGTGTCCAAATAAGAAGGGACGCCGGCTGTATCTCAGAAAATGTTTATCGCACAGCGTAGGGGAAAAATATTTTTAGTAAAAGTGGTCAAGAGAAATAGCTGAAAATTATTTTTAAGTTTCTGAAAGTGCTGCTAGAGGGCGTAACTGCATTCTTGAATCTAAAAAATGATGTTTTCGTGAATTTTGCTATGTTAACTCAACAAAAAAATACCTGATCTTTAAAGTCGAGGATAATCTTAACCTTTTTTGTTTGACAATTTTTGCTGTATCTCTAAAAATAAAGTGGTGCGGGGTATTCAAAGGTTTCCGTAAAACACATGGTGTGTTTTACGGGTGTGTATCTTCGAAACGGCTAAGCCGATTTTAACAAATTTGGGCTAGTTAAAAGAAGCTATTCTTGGGCTATAAATGTTATATTATTTGAAGTTTTGTTAGTTTCACATGTCGCCGCTAGAGGGCTTTTTTCGACATTCCGACAGAAATTAATAATTTTCTCAAAAAAATTAAATGCATTGGTATAATTTTTTCTTTATGAAAAAGTACTAAATAGTGCCTAAATAAGCTCGTGAAAAGCGCATCTTGATATCTTGTTCCTTACCTAAAATTTGGACCAAAGAAAATTTTATACGTCAATATCTCAAAAATTATAAAAGCTACAAAAAATTTTATAAAACATAAATTGTGTATTTTTACAAAATCTCTAATAAAGGTTAAATAATTTTTTAATCTAAATCCAATACTTTACGAATTATAATCAAAAAAGCGAATTCTAGGGGTATACCTTAAAAAAATCCTGAAATTTCGATTTTTTGATTATAACTCGTAAAATATCGAATTTAGACGATAATATTTTAGAACCTAAATTAAAGGTTTTGTAAAAATACACAATTTATGTCATGTAATATTTCTTGTAGCTGTTATAGTTTTTGAGATATATAAAGTTTTCTTTGGGCTAAATTTTAGGTAAGGAACAAGATATCGAGATACGGGTTTCGCGAGCTTATTTAGGTATTATTTAGCTACTTTTTCATGAAAAAAAAATATACCAATGTATTTAATTTTTTTGAGAAAATTAACCATTTCTGTTGGAATATCGCAAAAAGCCCTCTAGCGGCGACATGTGAAACTAATAAAACTTCAAATATTATAACATTTATAGCTCAAGAAAAACTCTTGTCAACTAGCCTAAGCTTGTTAAAATCGGCTCAACCGTTTCGAAGATACAGGCTGTGTTTTACGGAAACCTTTGAATACCCCCCACCACTTTATTTTTAAAGATACAGCAAAAATTGTCAAACACAAAAGGTTCAAATTTTCCTCTAGTTTAAAAATCACGTATTTTTTTGTTATGTTAATATAGCAAAATTCACAGAAACATCAGTTTTTTAGATTCAAGATTGCAGTTACGCCCCCTACTGGCCCTTTCAGAAACTTGAAAATAATTTTCAGCTATTTCTCGTGACCACTTTTACCAAAAATATTTTTTCCCCAACGCTGTGCGATAAACATTTTCTGAGATACAGCCGGCGTCCTTTCTTATTTGGACACCCGGTACACTAACGGCCATCAAATCTTGGGCAATTTTTTTCCCTTTCGTAAAATACGCTTATGCCACCTTTTACTGAATATAAATACCTGTTGAAAAACCTAATAAAGAAACAGGTGTCCGTTGTCAGTGTTTAAAAATATTTTTTTAAATGCCAAACTTAACTTTGAACCAAAAAGTATTAATTATTCATTATATTGAGCAGAGAGGTTGCCAGAAAGGGATGGGGAAGGAGCTTAACATCCAAAGAGTACTATTCATTTTGTTAAAAGAATGGCAGAAACACACCCTTTAAGAAGAGCCGAAAGTGGTCCCCAAACTATCGAATCGAGAACAAAACAACATAATTTAGTTAAGTTTTAGAAACCAACCATTTAAATCTGTAGTTACAGCAAAAACGAAAAGCAATTTCCCAGCATCGGGGTTTGAAGGCCGGCAAAGAATAAGGCAAATATCCGGAATTGCGCTGCCCCGGCAGCCTTAAAACCGTTTTTAACAAATGAAAAAAAAGAACAACTTTTGGATTGGCCCACAATTTAATTTGGGAAACCTCTGTTTTTTTGCGAAAATGTAATATTCACCGATGAAAAAGTATTTCAGTCGTGTCGGGATACTTAAGGTATACAGGCCTCAAGGAACCGATTTGATGAAAATATACCCAAAAAGGAGAAAAAAAATGGGCGTTTTGGTAAATGTTTGGGGGGTGAGTAAAGGACTTGTTATGTTATTTTATCGAAGGAAGGTTAATGCGGAGGTATATAGATCTACTACAAAAATCATGCTTCCTTTTTACTGATTGATTTTCTGAAAGAAATTTTATCTTTCACAAGATAAGTGTCCCGCCCATACGGCCCGGCAAGTCGATGAAGGGGATGGAAGAGCAGCGTCCAGGGGTTTACCGTGGCCCGCACGTAGTCCGGATTTAAATGTTATGGAAAATGTTTAGGGCTTATTAGTAAAAAAAATTAATAGGAAAAACGAGTTTAGGCCGCAAAATATAATCGAACTTAAGAATAAAATTTTAGAGGCGTGAAATGAAAGAGGAAACCGGGACTCGCCCAAGCTTTGGTCCATTCGATGCCTGGAAGGGTAAACTCTGTCTCAAAAAAAAAGGGGCCCAATAAAATATTAAATTTTTTTGGGAAAGGGATATTTAAGTTTGTTTGAATTTATTAAATTATTATTTAATTTATTATTTTGTTAGTTTTTATAAAATTTAAATATTTTCTTTTACCTTTTGCTTTATTTATAGTAATTAAAAGTAAAACAAGGTAAAAAAGGGCGAGATTTACAAAAATTGCATATTTAACAAATGTTCCGCACCTTACTGAGAGGCAGCATCGACTCTTGGTATATACAACTTTCTAAAGGGTGCCTACGTCCTCGTACGTCCAACAATTTTTGTTTTTTTACAGAGTCAGCTTGGTCCACTGAACCAATTTTAGATCTCAGTACTTTAAGAAGATTTTCTGGTTGGAAGCTCCGATTTTTACTTCGATTTCAACATTTTTTTTAAGTGAAATCAAACAAAAGGTAAAACAATGCTTATTGCCTTTTATTTTTCCATCCTTAAGCCACATTAAAAAATAATTGATTGAAAATTTTAAAGCGTCTTTGAATAAAATGGCGCCTAAGATGGTCATGCTTGCCGTGGTTCAGGTAACTGGTAGGTCTGAAGCATACCATATCCAAAAAATTATTAAAATATATGAGTGTAGCTATGGTCGGAGCCTCGAAAAAGTAAAATCCTCATTTTTTTACAAAATGGCGGCCATTTGAAAAAAAATATTTAAAAAATTACTTTTTTTGTACTTAATCGTACGTAAAATCTAAAGTTTTAAAGCATTTTTTACATTCGGGGTTGCAACCATAGCCAGTTCAATTCTCTACAAAATGGCAAAGCGGCATTAAAATTGGTCCAGTAATTTTTTAGCAATCCATGCGCTTAGCAAAAAAAAATGTGAGTTTTGGGAAATCCCGTTTAAAATTTTGGAAAGGGCGACTTTCAGAAATGATTTCCAGGCAAAATGGTTTCGCCCATATATTGCCCATAATACAGGGTGTTTCACATTCGAGTGAAAAAGTTTAAATTGGGGCAAAGTTGCATACAGGAGAGCCCAATAATACACCGTTGAAATATTGAAGTTATCTTTTGTACTTTTGGAAACATGGCGGAAAAACTGAAATTTGCAATTTTCGTTTTTATTTTTTACAAGTTTATTTTAAAAGATTGAGAAAAATCTAAAAATACATTATTGTTGGAACTTTTTACACTTCATCCATTGGCGAAGTTAAACATATCTTACGACGTTATGTTTTCGCTAAACCATCAACTTTATTTCTTTAAATACGGCCCTAGATTTTTATTGCATTTTTGAAGTAGTTTTAATTCCAATTACAATGATATATAACTTGATAATTTTTTGTTAAATGAACATTTTTTCCATAAGGAACAATGAGTTAGACAATTAACGCACATGATTTCTGATATGGTCTTTTATATTTGTTAAATAAATATTAAGTGTTACACATTTTTGTAATTGGGATAAATTAAAAAAATCCGGGGCCGTAATAAAAAACAAGTTGATGATGGTTTAGCGGAAACGAAACGTCATAAGAATTTTTTGACATTACCAATAAAGCGCAAAAAGTTTCAGTAAGAATGTATTTTTAGATTTTCTATCTTTTAAAATAAACTAGTAAAAAATAAAAACGAAAAATCGAAAATTTCGGTTGTTTCGCCATATTTCCGAAAATACTGAAGATAACTTTAATTTTTTAACGGTGTATTAGTGAGCTTCTTAAAACGCACGTTTGCCCCAATTTAAACTTCTTCGTATCACTTACCGTTTTCGAGATCCCAAAGCAATGGTAAGAGTCAAATTATAGGGTATTGAAAAGTGCAATAAAAAAATAATTTTTTTTAAAAAAAAAAAACCCCTTTTTTAAAAAAAATTTTTTTTAAAAACCCCTTTTTTGAAATGTATTTTTAAAAAATTTAAAAAATTTTTAAAAAAATTTTTTTTTTTAAAAACCCCCGAGGAAAAAATTATTTTCCCTTTTTTAAAAAAAGGGATAATTTTGTCATTTAAGGAAAAAATTAGAAAAATTATCTCCCTAAGCTTAAACATCGCATCGATAACCGAATTTTGAAAACCAAATAAAATATAATATTTTTAATGGGGTATACGTAAAGTAGTTGGGGTTTTTTTTTTCTCCGCCCAACTTTACGCTTTTTGCCCACCCCTGGGAGCGTAAATGCACTCTTAAAGAAATTTTGGAAACCCAAAAAGAATTGTAATTTATTGCCTACCGCCTTACTTCAATATTTTTTGCAATATAAATATTATTGCTAAATTTTTCATTTTTAATATTGCAGAAATATTAAGGTTACCAAAAGAAAAAATATTTTCATTATAAACCCTACAAATTCTTTTAAATCCCCTCTGGGGTCTTTTAAAAAAGTCATTCAATTTAAAAAACCAGCGAAATTTAAAAAATATGCAAACAAAAGTTTTTACGTTATAAGGAAAAGGGAAAATCCAAATCGAGACCACCGTCAATGAAGTTAGC
>JAHBCN010022415.1:0-13369 GCA_019359885.1 Listronotus oregonensis
AAACAAAAAAATATATTGTAAGTTTTTAATATAACAACTAATCTTTTAATTAAGAAAATCAAAAAAAAATATATGTAATAAATTATAATTAAAAAAATTTTAATTTTAAAAATTAAAATTTTAAAATTTTTTAAATATATTAATAAATTATAATTATATAATATATATATATATTTAAAAAAAAAAAAAAAAAAAAAAACATGTCTGAAATCTTTAATTAAAAAATAAATTTCATAAGGGACAAATTGGCAAACAACAAGATTAAAGGGAAAAAAGTCTATTTTCAAAAAAAAAAAAGGGGGCATAATTGTATAAAATAACTAATTTTTATTTGTAAATATGAAATAAAGATCCACAATCATGGGAAAAAAAAAAAAAAAGTAAAAAAATTAAAAGAAATGTATTAGATAGAAAGTTGATATTTCTAGTATCGGAGAAAAAAGGAAAAAAAACTCCATAATTCTAAAAAAAAGAATTTTTTTTTTCCCCCAATCAAAATATATGAAACAGAATTATATAGACATATATAAAGATAATATAAAGGAATAAACAAATTTATAGAGAAAGGATAAGAATTTGGAAAAAAACATAAACAATTTTTATGATACGAAGGTCAAATATGTAATATGGCTTTTTTTTTTAATATCATTAGATATTAAGTATAGATAAGTTTGTAAATAGATAGATTAGGAAATTTTTAAAAAGAAGTAAAGGGGAATTTTTTTGAAAAAAGTGGAAGGATTATAAAGGACAAAAAAATTCGTAACAAAATTTTTTTCGAACTAAAAGTGACAGTGCGACATGTTTTAACCAAAAGTTCAACGGCGCGAAACGGGAATAACCCCAATTACAAAAACAGTGATAATAAACTCTAATTAATAATAAAATTAAAAGACATTCAAAAGACAATTAGATTTAAGGGTATAAATGGACTTTAGAAAGTAAGATGAACAATACTTGTGCCATAAAAAAGGCAATAAACCCTTTTTCTAGCCAATTGTAAACATAGCTCATAGGTTAAATTATATGTATTAAGTTGTAGAATATTATATTTAATTATTAAAAAACATTTTTTTTTAAGTAAATAAGTGAAATAGGAGATAAAAAAGGAAATATAACAGAATAATAGTATCAAAATTTACTGACATTAAGTGACTCATCATGAAAATTAATAATTAAAAAACAGATT
Source organism: Listronotus oregonensis (assembly GCA_019359885.1). NCBI lineage: Eukaryota > Metazoa > Arthropoda > Insecta > Coleoptera > Curculionidae > Listronotus > Listronotus oregonensis. The sequence continues at coordinate 1,190 of JAHBCN010022415.1, forward strand.
GGGGCATATTAAAACATATATCATTTTAAAGCCAAAGCCTCAAAAGGGAATTTCGGGATATTAGGAAAAGAAAAAGATATAAAATAAAACAGAAAATTTTATCCAAAGTTAAAAATCCCCAAGTACCAGAATCCATATTTTTTTTCCCAATTTTTTGTCTGGTAGTTTTTTTCCCCTGGCAGACATATTTAAAATATATTCTTTTGTTTGGGGGGGTATAAATAGCAAACCCCCCCCGAAAATTCGTCGGTTTTCACTTGCTAAAAGTCACCTCGCTGCTCGGGAAAAAATAAACAAATGAAAAAAAAAGTTAACCCTACTTTTGAAAGAATAAAAAACAAAATAAGTTGAAAAAGGTAATTCAAAGTTTTTAAGGGAATATTTTTAGCAAATAATTTAATAGTAAATAATAATATAAACAAATACAAACCTTTAAAATTCAACGACGAATCCAAAAAGGTCAAGAAGACAAAAATTGGGGGAAAATTTTTATAATCCAGCCAAACTACATGTTCCAGTTCCAAAAATTAAAAATTTGGTAATCATAATATAAAAACCAGGACAAGAAAACAAACAAATTCATTTTTATATCCTTTTTATCAACAAATTCACATGAAAAAAAGGTTTTTTTTAAATTAAGAATTATGAAAGTGTCAATGACTTGAATTTTTTAAAAATCAATTAACCCCTTTTTTTTTAGCGTTTTCCATTGGTGATAGTTAATTTAATATAGCGTATTCCATTGACAATAGTTATTTTAAAAAGGGAATTTTTTTGGTAGTAAATCTCCATTGTAATAAATTTTAAATTTGAAATTTTAAAATAGTTATTAAAATTTTAAAAAAAAACGTCATAAATATAATTTTTTTTTAATTAAATTTTTTTAAAAAAATAAATAAAATATATTTTAACAATAGGACTTTGATTTATCCAAGTTGAAAAAAAAAATTTAGAAAATTAAAAATAATTTGCCAGAACCCCAAAGGGATAAGTCTAGAGATAAAAATAGTAAGTATTAGCCGAGGTATTTATAAAATAAAATAAACAATCAAATAAACTTTATTGTCCCACACACAAAATTTTAAAAATATCGAATCTTTTTCTACATTAATAATAAAAATAATTAATTAATAATAAAATAAATAACAATAACAAACTTACACCTAGTAACGATTTCGCTACAAAATGGCGCCCAACTTGGGGGAATAAATTTTAAAATTGGGAAAAACACGGAGGCAAAAAAAAAGGCTAAAAACAATAAATAAATAAAATTTTTTTTTTTAATTTTGATAATAACAAGTGATACATTTTATTATAATAAGCAATAAAAAATTTTAAAAGGGGGGGGAATTTTTTTTTTTTTTGTAAAAAAAGAAAATTTTTAAAAAAAATTTAACTTGGATAAATATAGAGTACATAAAGGTATAAGGTAAGATTTATTTATAAGATTTGTCTAGATTAAGTAGTCATATGTATAAAAAAAAAAAAAAATAAGCCATATAATTTTTCAAATAACAAATAAAGAAAAAAACTGGCAGGTAATATTGCACGGGGATAGTATATATTGATATATTGAGGTATTATTATTGACTTATTATTATTAATACTGCATAACAAAAATAATATATAATAACTAACAACTGACTTTAATTTTCGTTACTTAATACGGAAGTTAGTCACCAAAACATAGTATACTAACCTTAATTTATATAATCATAAATTGAAAAATAACTCTAATACAAATAAAATATAAAAATTTTTTTATTTAAAATAAAATATGGCTAACAAAACACATTTACGATCCGGGAAAACCATTAAAAAGGCAATTAACCGAGGATGAACTACAATATCTTGCAAATATTTCTGATCCTAACCCCTCCAAAAAAAAAAGGGTTCTTCTGATGGCGACAGTGGGAAAGTTGGGGGCCCCAAAAGGGAGCAGGTATCCGTTGAAAAAACCCCAAATTCTTTCGGATTATGTTTTCCCCACCCCCCACCAATACGGCTGATTCACAGAGTGGGATGATGCAGATGCTCCAGCAACTCTGTAACAATATGAATAAAATCGATAACAATATGAATAAAATCGATAACAATATGAAGGAGAACACTAAACAGCTACAAGAGGATATGAAAGAGAATATTAAACAGCTACAAGAGGATATGAAAGAGGATATAAACAATTTGGATAAAAAATTGGAAAACAATATGAAAGAGAGTACTAAACAGCTACAGGAGAACATAAATAAAATGGAAAACAAAATGGAAACAAAATTAGAAGAAACACATAAGAAAATAGAAAGCATGGAAAGGGTTTTTGATAAGAAAATAAATAAAATAACAACAAAATTAGAAAAAAAAAAAATAGTAAAAAAAAGGATAGCACGAAAAACCAAATCCAAAATATGGAAAATAAAATTGATAATCGGTTCGAAATATTAGAAAACAATGTTCAAGAAAAAACCCCTAGGGTAGAAAATATTAAAGATAAATGGAATGAAGTAATCCATACATATGATAGCACCTAACGGAGAAATTAAACAATACAGCAACCAACCTACAAAGAAATATGAGCGACCATATCCGAAAAGAATTAAGTGACATAGAGAGGAGAATACCAACGAAAAAAAAAAAACGCATCTCATATTAATGCAAAAATCGGCATTAAATTCAATGGGAACATTAAATTAATCCACCCCAAAGCATTTATAATGTTTTAAAAAGAATAAAATAAGGGGTATTAGAAATTTTTATGATAAAAAAGGAAATAATACGAATTAATTTAACAGAGAATGCTAGCTATGGTATGCGAATATTGAAAACGATATAGAAAATTTTGAACAGTTCGAGAAACTCTTTATAAATTTTATTGGGTGAGGTCAAACAAGCACAGTTTCGTGAGTTGTTTTTTTTTTGGAAAATTTAACCCCAATTTAAAATCAGATATGATTAACTATGCACTACAATTAAGTACCACAGCTAACTACTTAGAACCCCGTATGACTGAAGAAGAGGTGGGGCCACCATATCCGGAAATTTAATGATGAAATTGTGCAAACAATCACAATACAGAACATAAAAAACATGAATCAATTTATCCAGTTCCTAACAAGAGTGAAAAGAAATTTAAAAAAAACAATATAATAAACAACAAAATACAGCATATTCGAAAAATTTCAATAAAAATTTAAATTTCCAAAGAAATCCACAAAATAGTAATTATCAAAATAGAAATTTCAACAATAATCAAGGAAGACCAATGAACCGACAGAATCAATATTTCACAAATAGGCAAGACACTAATTTTAACAGAGAACAAATTTTCCCCAAAAAACAACCAACAATATACTAATAGACAACAAGATAGAAATTATAACAACAATCCAGGGGAAAAAACTATATAAATAACAATGGAATAAGAAATCATGATAATAATCAAAATAGAAGAATAAATAGAGTACAATATAGTAACAGCGAAGAACAAATAAATTTTAACAGTAACAAACAAGCAAGAGGGAATATAAAAAAAATGTAAGTCTAGATAGATCAACAAGGCGGGGGGTAGAACATATACAAAAAAAAACAAGACCAACAAAAAATTTTAGTAAATTTCCTTCAGAAGCCCATAAAAAATAAAGACAATAATATTTTATACGAACATAAGAAATTATAGAAATACAACAAGATGAAAATTTAAATAATCGTAACAATGACGAATTAATATTTATAAAAGCAAAATATAATGATCAAAAAAATTTTAAAAAATTAATAGTCACTGGCTCTGAAGGAACAATTATAAATGAAGAAAAAATTAAATACAATAGTAAACAAAAAAAAAAAGTAACATAAATAAAATTCCAAAAATAAAACTTATAGGGGGGAAAAAACAGAAAATTAGCGAAGTAAATCAAATATGTAACATTCAAAAAAAAAATAGAAGAAAAAGAATTATTATTGCAATGTTTAGTAATGAAGGGTCTGCAATTGACATAATTATGGGTAATGACATGCTGGCAAAGTATAAATCTAAAATAAACTATAATTCCCCAAAGAAATATGTATTGACAATAAAATAATAAAATTTAATAATCAGCATAACGAGATCATGTTAAAAATGGACAGCAATAAAAATAAAATAAAATTTAAATTCACAAATATATACGGGGGGGAAACAAAATGATGTAGGGGCCCAAAAGTGCTACAAAAAAAAAAAAATTATGAAGTGAATCCAAAAAGGACACTTATAGGTAAAATGGATGAGGAAGTTCCCCAAAAAGGACCCTCATGAAAATGAATTGTATAAAAAAAGGGAATCCAAAAAGGACACCGAATTGCGAAAGAAATATGGGGGGAACAATTAAATATATGTGAATATGAAAAAAAAAAACAAAGAATTGAAATTAAAAAATAAGAATAATGAAAATAAAACAATAAAATAAAACTCAATGTCCAGAAAAGTTCTTGCCAGACATAAAAAAAAAAAAAAGACCAACACCCAGCATTAGTTAACCAAGAAAATCGCATTACTAATATATATCAACATGAATTTGAAGAAAAAACAAATCAAAAAATTTTGAGCAAAAACATACCCCAAACCCTATAAGTATTGTGAACAAGTAAATTTAGAAATAAAAAGAAATGATAGAAAACGGTATAATAGAAAAAAACAAACACTACAGAAATGGGGAAAACCCCAAAAATTGCATCTTGGATAATGCAACGTACTTCAGAAATAAACGTATACAAAATTATGGAATCAAAAAAAAAAACAATTTTCAATTTACAAGTATAAGACACCCACAGGCAAACCCTGCAGAAAGATACATTAAAGAAGTGAAAAAATTTTTTTTGGTTATATGTTTTTAAAAAACCTATTAGGGGGGGGTAGACACGTACAGGATATCGAAATATTTATAAATACGATACCAAACCTGACTACGGAGGAAACTTCACAACGAATAATAGAAAATCCATTAATTAACCGACCATGGATGGAAACACGTATAAAAAACTACCCCAAAAATAGTGAATAAAATAAATGAAAAAAATACGAAGGAAAACAAGAAAATACATAAAAAAAACGAATGACAAAATAAAAAACATGTCCTTTTTAAAAAAAGGGAACTAGTCTTATTAAAAAACTTGAAAATCACAGATAAAAGTAAGGGAATATATGCAAGATTTGTGCAACCATTTATAGGTCCTTTTGAAATCTTGAATAAACATGGCAAAATTTATATGTTAAAAATTAATTCAAAAAAATTGAGGTATTTTTTTTTCTGACATATATAAATTTATATTTTAAATAAAGAAACGTAAAAAAAGGGGAAAAAAAAAAGAAAAAATTTTTATAAAATTTATTCCAAAATTTTTTTTTAAAAAATTTTATTAAATTTAAAGGGGGAATTGAATAACATGTCTGAAATTTTTAAATTTAAAAAAAAAAATTTTTATAAGGGACAAATTGGAAAACCCCAAAATTAAAAGGGAAAAAAAATCTATTTTATAAGAAAAAGGGGGGGAAAATTTTGTATAAAAAAAATAATTTTTATTTGTAAATATGAAATAAAGATCCACAATCAGGGGGAAAAAAAAAATAAGTAAAAAAATTGCATTGAAATGTATTAGATAGAAAGTTGATATTTCTAGTATCGGGCAAAGGAAAAAAACTCCATAATTCTCATAAAAAGCAATTTTTTTTAATCAAAATATATGAAACAGAATTATATAGACATATTTTAAAAATTTTAAATAAAGGAATAAACAAATTTTAAAAAAGGGGGAAAAAAATTTGGTATAAAAAAAAACAATTTTTTTTTATACGAAGGTTAAATTTTTTTAAATATTTTTTTTTAATATCCCTTAGATATTAAGTATAGAAATTTGTAAATAAAGATTAGGATAATTTTAAAAGTAAACAGAATTTTGTCAAAAGTGGAAGGATTATAAAGGACAAAAAAAAATTGTAACAAAAAATTGTTTCCCCAAATAAAAGTACAATTTTGACATGTTTTTTAAACCCAAAAATTTAACGGCGCGAAACGGGGGAAAACCCCAATTCAATAAAAAAATGATAATAAATTAATCAATAATAAAAAAAAAAGACTTCAAAAAAATTAGATTTAAGGGTATAAATGGACTTTAGAAAGTAAGATGAACAAACCCCTTTCCCATGACAAAGGGGAAAAAAGCCATTTTTTAAACCAATTGTAAACATAGCTCATAAAAGGTTAAATTTATGTATAAGTTGTAGAATATTATATTTAATTATTATCAACCATTAGTTTTAAATAAATAAATTTTAAAAAGGGGGGTAAAAAAAGGGAAAATAACAGAATAATAAAAATCAAAAAATTTCTGACATTAAGTGACTCATCATGAAAATTAATAATTAAAAACAGATTAGGGCATATTAAAACATATATCATTTTAAAACCAAAGCCTCAAAAGGAAAAAATTTCGGGATATTAGGACAGCTAAAAAAATAATAATAAAACAGAAAATTTTATCCAAAGTTAAAAATATCAAGTACCAGAATCCATATTTTTATGTCAATTTTTTTTTAGTAGTCTGGATTCTGGCAGACATATTTAAAAAAAATTCCCCTTTTTTTCGGAGGGGGTAAAATGGCCAAAAACCCCCAAAACGAGGAAAATTTCAGTTTTCACTTGCTGTAGTCACCTCGCTGCTCGGGAAAAAAAAAAAAAAAAAGAAATGAAAAAAATTTAACCCCCACTTTTGAAAGAATAAAAAAAAATAAGTTGTAAAGAAAAGTAATTCAAAAGTTTTGTTAAAAATATTTTAGCAAATAATTTAATAGTAAATAATAATATAAACAAATACAAACCTTTAAAATAACAAACGAATCAAAAATTTAAAAAAAAAACAAATTGGGGGAAAATTTTATAATCCAGCCAAAATACATGTTCCAGTTCCAATAAATTAGATAATTTGGTTTTAACATAATATAAATCCCCGGGCAAAAAAAAAAAACAAATTCATTTTTTTTTTCCTTTTTTTTTAACAAATTCACAGGATAAAAAGGGTATTTTTTAAAAAATTAAAATTATGAAAGTGTCAATGACTTGAACTATTAAAAATCATTTGAACTATTTTACCAGCGTTTTCCCCTTTGGGGATAGTTAATTTAATATAGCGTATTCCATTGACAATAGTTAGTTTTTTAAAAGGGAATTTTGGTTGGGGAAAACTCCATTGTAATAAATTTTTTTAAAATTTAAAAAATTTTTAAAAAGTTATTAAAATTATTAAAAACAAACGTCATAAATATAATTTTTTTAATTAAATTTATTTTAAGTAATAAATAAAAAAAATTTTTTTAAAATAGGACTTTGGTTTTTTCCCAAATTGAATAAAAAAAAATTTAAAAAAATTAAAAATAATTTGCCAGAACTCAAAGGGATAGTAGTCTAGAGATAAAAATAGTAAGTATTAGCCGAGGTATTTATAAAATAAAATAAACAATCAAAAAAAAATTTATTGTCCCCCACAAAATTATAAAGTATAATCGTTCTACATTAATAATAAAAATAATTAATTAATAATAAAATAAATAACAATAACAAACTTACACCTAGTAACGATTTCGCTAAATATATATATATATATATATATATATATATATATATATATATAAATATATATATATATATATATATATATATATATATATATATATATATATATATATATAAATATATATATATATATATATATATATATATATATTATTATATATATATATATATATATATATATATATATATATATATATATATATATATATATATATTATATATATATATATATATATATATATATATATATATATATATATATATATATATATATATATATATATATAATATTTATAAAATATAATTTATTTTTTAATTAAATATATAGTTTAAATTTAATTAAAATATATATAAATTTATTTAATACAAATATTATTATATTATTTAAAAAAATAATTTATTTTTTAATAAATATATATTTTTTAAAATTTGATTTAAATATTTTAATATAAAATTATATTATTTTATATATTATATTTTTTAAAAAGGGTAAAAAATTAAAACTACCCATTTTCATTTTTGGGGGAAAAAAATAAAGTTAAAAATTTTAGGTTTAAATTTAAAAATTTTTTCGGCCCAACTGGGGGTCAAAATCATTTCCCGGGTTTACCATTGGGAAAAAGACATCAATTTGTTTTTTTAAAGGGAACCCCCTTTTTTTTGTATATTTTTTTATTTGGATTCTACGGGTTATTCCTCATATAAAATCTGTATAATATCCTATACCTATCTTTGTTAGTTTTTGAGAAAATGGCGATTGAAGATGTCCAAACGACCGCATATTATGCAGTTATATAAACGTAAGAAACATTTCACATTTTTTAATTTAATTCTTAATTATTTTTTAATTAAGTACTTAAATAAAAAACTAATATTAAAATAACAAAATTGCTCCAAAGAGACGGCCTGAATTATTTTAGGCTTATTAATTTTCTAACATTTATTTTTTCCCCTATAACTGCATAATGTGCGGTTGAACATCTTTAATCGCCATTTTCTCAAAAACTAACAAATAGGTATAGGATATTATATAGATTTTATATCAGGAATGACCCATAGAATCCCAAATTTAAAAATATACAGGGTTTTTTAAATTTTGAATAATTATTAGAAAAGTAAGTTTTCGCAGCACTTCCGGTAAACCTGAATTTTATTATGAATGTACAATAGAGCCTGCAGAAAAAATTAAATTAAACATAATAATTTTTAAATCATTTATTTGTTTTTTTAAACTGCATAATGTTTATTTGTTTGGTATCTTTAATCGCCATTTTCTTAAAACTAAAGATTTCGTATAAGATATAATTTAGATTTTATGTCAGGAATGATCCTTAGAAACCAAATTTTGAAAAATATACTGTTCCATTAAAAAAATCAAAGTTGATTCTTCCGTTTAAGCGGGTGATAGGCACATCTTATAATATTCAAAATCGGCATCTTATAATATAATATGTCATTCTAAAATTTGAAAGCTTTTTTATTCAAGAAAATTAAAACTGGGTATGATTTTTGTTTTTATATATATATATATATATATATATATATATATATATATATATATATATATATATATATATATATATATATATATATATATATATATATATATATATATATTATTATATATATATATATATATATATATATATATATATATATATATATATATATATATATATATATATATATATATATATATATATATATATATTTTTTATATTATACACTTTTTTATTTTCGCGTAAAAAATCAAATTGTTTATGACACATCAGACACATTACCACTATAGCCCATGTTAATTTTCACCAAACAACATTGCAAAATATTTAATTAAAACTTATAATTTTAACAGCGTTTTTAAATATGTTCCAAAAAAGACAAGGTTTTTGATATCTACAATACACTTTACGCCAAAATCTTAAGAAGCCTTATAATTCTTGGTCAGTATATCGGTTTAACTTTTTATATTTTCCATTTATAAAACAATAAGCGGAAAAACAAATAGTTATTTAAAAAATCAAACCTGCAATGCCGCACTGGTGAATTTACTAATACAATAGCACTTTCTTAGCTTTTTAAACTAGTATAAAGATCTTATTTACTGTAAAAATAACTTTTCTAACACAATTTTTGACTTTTAAAGGGATAATAGTTATTTTGTTCCTTTTTATTAACTGCAATCGTTAGCAATAGTTAGTTTGATCCCTTTTATTAACCGCAATCGTGCTGCCAACCAATTGAAACTATTCAGTGCAGTGGCTGCATCTCTCGATATTTACTTGACCAAAGCAGCTATGTATAAACGGATTTACTCTTACTTGGATATTAGATGGCAAATCTAACCGTGCGGGTAAAATTATACCTTTTTGTGAATATTCACTTATTGCATACCAACTAACGCGACCTTGCAAAGGGGTAAAAATATAAATAGACAAAAAAATAGATTATACAGGGTGTCCCAGAAGTAATGGGACACAGAGCAATAGCAGAATCCTTAAGTCGAAAGAATGCAATTAACGTAAACTTGCTTTATTCCAAAGTTGATAATAACCAAGATACAAGATGTCAAACTTTTAATTTTGTTTTCGTTTTTTCGTAATAATTTCTTAACTAAAAGACAAAGCCGTACAAAATTGGGGTTTTGGGGGGTTCTTTAAGGCGAAAATTCAAATTCGTCCATACTTTTGATTTTTGGTAGGGCCCACCTGGCCTCCCCCCTTGTTTTAGATGACATAAACTTTTTAAGCTTAGTATATTGACCTGTTTATTTAAAAAAAAGTTACTTTATTTCCCTCTGCGTCAAAAATATATATATTATCCGGGTCTCTGGAAACAACTGTTTTCGAGATAAATGCATTTTGAAGGACCCAGCAATTTTCCTATGAAAAATGGTTTTCGACCAATTGTTTTTAAACTTTGCAAAGTAATAGTTTTTAACACTCTGATCAAAAGTCTTCACGGGCACAAAACCTAAAAACCCCTCTAAGCCCCCCAAAATCAGCCTTAAAGGTCACTAGGGATTTGGAAACTTTTGACGGTGATTTTGGAGGGAGTTAGAGAGGTTTTTGGGTTTTGTGCCCGTGGAGACTTTTAATCAGCGTGTTAAAAACTATTTCTTTGCAAAGTTTGAAAACACTTGGCAAAAAACCATTTTCCATAGAAAAATTGCGGGGTGCTTTAAAATGCATTTATCTCAAAAACAGTTGCTTCTTGGGACCTAAATGGGGTATACATTTTTGACGCAGAGGGAATTAAAATAACTTCTTTTTTAATAAACAGGTCAATATACTAAGCTTAAAAAAGGTATGTAATCTAAAACAAAAGGGGTAGGCTGGCGCCCTCTACCAGCCACATTAAAAATATGGACGAATTTGAAATTCTCACCTCAAATAGCCTATTTTGTACCGCTATGGCATTTAGTTAAGAAATTTTTACGAAAAAAAAAACAAAATTAAAAGTTTGACACCCTGTTTCTTAGTCATTATCAACTTTGGAATAAGGAAAGTTAACGTTAAATGCATTATTTGGACCTAAGCAATCAGCTGTTGCTCTGTGTCCCATTACCTCTGGGACACCCTGTATAATTTAAGGAAATGTAATAATTATTGTTTAGTCTATTTCTGTTTGCACAATAAACAAATATTGGGCAGATAAAAAGTAAACAATTTCTACGGATTAACGCATGTACCAGTAAATTGATCGGTCACAATTTGCAACAAGGTTTGTTAAATACTAGGAGGTCCCTAAAATAACATTTAAATTAGGTTTATATGCAATTAGGTGTTTATATCACCTAGAGGTTTAGTACCAAAGTCATACTTTACGTTACTAAATATTAAAGATTAACTATAAAGTATGCAAACTCAAAAACATTTGTTATTTTTTTTTTTACAAAACTAACCACCTAAAAAGATAAATACTTTTTAGCTTTATAGCTGAGTTTTTCAGAAACGACAACAACAAACACACCATATTAGTTTCTAAGAAATTAACAACAGCTAAAATAACTTACAATTTAAAGATTTGTTTCTGTATAAAAAAAAAATAAATCTTTAAGTAATATTTTGGCCAAAATATATAGTTAGAAAGATCCAAACCAAAGAAAAAAGTAAATAAGAAAAAAATTGGGACATTGCAACTTTATGATAAAAAAAATATTAGAACCCTTCAATAATATTTTTTATACAAATTTGAAACCTAAAATTAATATTAATTTGGAAATAATTTATTTAAAATTAAACATAAACTAATTAAAATACTATAATTATTTCTTCTAGCTACTAAAGATAATAGCCAATAACAAATACTGTTAAATTATTAACGGCAGAGTTCGTCACACCTTTGGATAGAAATCTACTTTAATCACATTGTATGTTGAAATTGAGTCATTATGAAACATTTTTTTAAACATTGGGACAGTCCACGAAGACTTAAAGCCCAAGTACTAACCTATCGTTGGTGTCTTAAATGTAGTAAGAGGTAGTTTATTAACACGGGACATATATCGACAAATTCATTGTTGAAATAGTACTTCGGCAATAGTAGTAGCTTCTTGATTAAGTATTGCGTAGACTTCCGGCCA
>JAHBCN010022416.1:0-13349 GCA_019359885.1 Listronotus oregonensis
AATTTAAGGGTATAATTATTACATTAAGTTAGTCAATAAAAAGAAGTCGTAGCAAATTGCCCTTTAAAATATTTTTTGTAAGGATATTTATTTAATGGAAAAAGTAATGGTATCTGAATGTGTTTTAAGTACGTATTTACAAAGTAAATCTTTTATTTCTTTAGTTGTTTTTTTATTTTTATTTGTTTTTGTCAGGATAATAAAATTAATCGAAAAAGCTTGTAATAATACTTACTACACTTACAATAAAAACAATGTATTTTCTGGTGGCAAGTAGTACAACTCGGGAACTTCATGTAGTCCAGTATTAACAATTCGCCTAAAATAAATTAAAAAATGTTTATAATGATTTATTATAATAACAGTTTATAAAGAGGTCAGAAAAAATATCAGACGCTTTCAAGAACGAACGGATAAATTAGGTTTTAAATTCAAATTCAATTTGTTGCATTTCTGTATATTATTAAAAATAAATATGAAATTATATTATCCTATCCCATTCCTATTAAAACGCGTAAAAAAAAGATGGGATGCCTTCAAAAACGAACGAATAAATTAGGTTTCAAATTTAAATTAGAAAAATGATAGTTCTATATCGTATCTTTTTTGTTTCTATGTCAAATTAATTTCTTAAGTATTATTAAAGATTTTATGAGAAAAAATACATATAATGATTGTTTATTTTTTTTAATACGAGAAAAGTCACAAATATGGCCCTGTTTAGTCTTCGTTGAATGATGATCCAACTTAATTTCTTATAATTATGTGGTTATTGCTATACCTTTGCATATAATTTAACTTTAATACATCAAACTTAATTAATACTTTAAAGTATACAAAGTGATCCAAAACTTACTTTTAATAATTTGAGAGTACATAAAATTTAATGAACACATATTTTTTTATATAAAAATTAGTAAACATAGTTGAACTTGAAACCAAAAGGTAAATTTGCGTTTTAAGTTTTATGATTCTTATTTCGGGGTTATTTGTTGGCTTAATATAGTTTTGATTGTATTTAAAGATTTTTTCGTTTTTATTTTTAAGAATAAGTTTTTTATCACCCTGTATAAAATACTTACAGCGATCGAAATTGTTTGCACGTGACTCCTTTTAATAATCCATATATAAACTTGATCTGTGGAGCATTATAAATATATCTGAAAAATAAAGTAACAAATTAAGTAGTCATTTAAAGGTGTTTAGCTTTATTTTTATTCTGCCTAAGTCTGAACTATAAGATCAATAGATCGTTCTAGGCTCAAACGAAAAGAGAATTTTTCTATAGAAGACATACTGTCAAAAGTAATAAAACCTAAAAAAAGAGAGCATCTTTATTATAAAAGGAAGTTTCCGCTTGTTCTTTGAATATGGTCGGCTACTAGATGGATAAAGACAAGCCTGTGCCAATAAATATTAATTCGCCACAGCATCCTTTAAGCAGATGCTTAGATATACAGTATGCCTTAAATTGCTTATGTAGATATATATTTAGATCTTGGAACCTATTAAGAATAGAAATAGAGTGTAATGAGGCAATTTTTAAATAATTTTATTAAAAACTTAATAAAGCTGGCGTGGATTTAACCCCTTTTTGTGATATTTAAAAAAATAATATGTAAATTTTTAAAGTAAAAGTCTGTTAAGGTAGTTTACGTAAAACGGTTTTTCTTGAAAAATTAATAACATTGAAATATAGGGTTAATAAAAGTGTCTTTTTTGTTATCGTCTGTGAAACGATATATTAACAATCAAATTATGCATAATTAACATTGTCGATATCTGTCTTGTATGAAAGTCATGCATTTATTTCGAAATATTTCGAAAACGGTTTTACGATATTTTTTTAAAAACTAATGCAATATAAATCGAAGTATTAGAAAATTAAACAAAAAAACTAAATTTTTTGACCGTTTTGTTAAGAAGATATTGATTTTTAAAAGTGTACTAGATCTGTTTGTTATTAAGAAATAGTATACACTATTTTATTATTTTTTTAAGTAATCGCTCTTATGGAAGGTGTATTTTAGGACTAGGTTGGTCAAAAAAGTGTTAAATAGTGTAAAATATTACTGAATAACTAACAGATCTCATGTGTTGTGTGTACAGTCTACTACAAAAATAATATTTTCAAGTATTGAGAACCTCTAACTTTTGGTAAAGCCTATTCTATCTTATTTGAAACAGCGCTAAATTTGGGGTTTATTTAAAATACTGCATCACGAATTAAACTAAAATAGAAAAAATATAATGATCCATACTGGTATTAGTCCCGGCCGCGTAATTACATACTATACTATTACTCAGAGCACCGGCGATAGAGGTTGCTCTGAATCGCAGTATAGATTGTAGTGACGAATAGGCGCGAATTTTCACTTCATACTATACTACAGCCCAGAGCAGCGGTTAAAAATATATAAAATGCTGTATAGCATGTTGTATCACTATGAAAATGTGTTGAAATTCTTTGGATGGGTACTTATAAAGGTATTTAAATGTGGGTTTTATTGCCTGCATAAAATCGTCAGACAGATTTGTTTTGTTTAATGTCCTGAACTATTATAAATTATTGTATTGATACAATACCTGCTTTAACCTTACTCCCTTATAACTTTATAATAATAAAAAGCATAAGCATAATAACGTTTTGACAGATAAGTACTGCATCATGAGGGAGTTACTTCAGAGGTACGTAGAGGGAAGTATTGTCAGAGTTCCCAAATGTAGGTTGTATCACAGTTGTATATTTTAAATTCTTAGAATTAAAGTGGAAATTAAACCAGTTTATTTAGTATTTAATTTTTCTAATTATTACAAAAAAATACACTTTATATAAATACGTGATGTACTTATTATATCGAGCTTAAAATAAAAGAAAATAAACTCATACAAATAAAACAATATTAAGCTTTAAAAAACGAGCATAGTTGATATAAAATAAAATTATGAAGATAAAACAGAATAAAATAAAATACCTATACATTAGTGAGATTTAGCACTACGTCTATTAACAAGGACTGCTTCACTTAAGGATCTTGAGGCTTTGCGATTCCCATTAAGATTTTCATTTTTGGCGGGCCTTCCAGCCTGAATCCTTTTGGAACCAGACGTGAGGCCAGGTCTTTGTGTGCGCCTACTAATTGATGTCAGTTGAACGTAATTTTTTTTTCACGCCGAATATTTTTTATATTAACAAATGCATGTAATAGTTCTGTGGGAGTTTTAATTTTTTCAAGACTTTTATTAAGTCAAACGATAATGTCTTTTGAGTCTGGTGATATGTTATTTTTAACCATTTCAATAATATTTGAAAAATTTTGGCTATGTGTTCTACGGCTTCATTTTTTTAGTTGTAAGGTTTTTAGCTACTGCAAGAGGAGAAGTAGTTAAATTGCTAAAATATGCCATTTCTTGAGAAAAAACCATTACTAGGTGCTTCACAGTTTGATGGTTCTGTGATGCCCTCATTAATAGACGTATCCATCATGTCATCAAAAAACATTTCATTAATATTATGCCCCATCGCTAATTTGGCCAAATTTTTTCTATAGCGGATAATAGAGGACTGCATATTATAGTATGAAGATTAAAATTCTCTCTACGGCACACATATGCTGACAGAAGCGCCCTCCTTGTCAGCAATACAATTACATATTCCTACATCCGTATCTACCGTATAAAGTAATTTATCATCACTTTCTAAGGTAAGTAAGTATTGACATTCAGATATTTTATTGACCACAATGTTTTTTGCTTTTGATTTTACTTTAGAATATATTAAATCATTTTTATTTTTTCTGTGATTTGCAAATGTAATATACGTCGTTTATGGTAATTTTCAAAAAAATTACAAAATAAAGTCTATAAGGGCACAAGCATTAAAAGCTTTACATCGTTGCAAGACCAAATCTATAAAAATCCTTATCGAAGATTCACAATAATTATTTGTGTTGTGGCCTCTTGTTAGAATAAATAATAATATTATTAAGAGTTCATAATAATCCAACACATTTTCACACTATTAAAACATGCATACATAGCATTTTACATAACATTTTTAACCGCCGCTCTGGGCCGTAGTATATTATGAAGCGAAAATTTGCGCGTATTGGTCACTACAATCTATACTGCGATTCAGAGCAACCTCTGTCGCCGTTGCTCTGAGTAATAGTATACTATGTAATTACGCGTCCCGGCCCGTTCAACAATCAATTTTTGTTAGAGAGAGATGGACACATTCGGCGGGGATGGCATGGAAGAGATGAAGATAAAAGATGTTCATCCCGATCTCGGTTTGATTTGTGGACAGGCCGGGCTTTACTTACTATAAGGCGATAATTTTGTCTAAGCATGTCGCAATCATCATAGTTGCTTTAAATAAATTTTAAGCAACTATGATAAATTTGTAAAATCTAACCAAGGAAATAATTATTAAAAGAAACATTTAGGCTTCGTTAAATTATCGTTAACTTTTTTGTAATAGATGTCACATTGTCTATTAGAACTTTTAAGTGTTGCATTACACATATTTAAAAGTAAATAGTGCATACTTAAACTTAAAAGAAGAATAATAACACATTGACACCCATAATTTTTTAAATAATTTATAAAGGTTACCCTAGAAGCCTAACTAGTAAAACTGAAAAAAACCTAGTTAATAAAACCTACTATTTAACTTTTGGTAAAACATTATTGATAATTTTTAAGTTATTTCGTATAACATGAATAATTTACCACAATTAAAGATGTGAATAATAAAACACCCTAAATTGTACCTGGTGCCTTCTAATCACACCAATAAACGGTCTAATTGGGTGTTAAATTCTTTATCGGTTGGAACCTAAGGCTTTATTGACTAGTCTAGACTTAACATTTATTTTTATTAAAATATTTGATTAATGGTTCAAATATATCATTATTTTACATTTAGTAGTAGACATGTTACACGCTATTACCACGTTTATGTGTACATATAATTTTCATTATTTTTGGTCTAACACTATTTTTTTTGGTAATGTACATGACATTATTAAAAAAAATAAATAACACCAGTCTACAAAAATAAGTATGGGCCCAGAGATGTGATACATGATTTTCGATTTTTGGAAAATGGGACCTCTTCGGTCCAGGGCCCGGGGTATACGAGCTGACCCTGTTCAGCCCTATTGACCCCTCTGAACTTGCAGATCGCCTGCAACAAAAAAGAAGAAAACCCTATAAAAAAACCCAAAAATCCCAAAATATTAGTCTACGTTTTGGGTGGCATGTCGGCCACCGTTGTCAAGATAGAAACTAAAACAAAAAATTAAACTAAATTTTAAGAAATTTTTGATCTAAAAACTTAGGAAATTCTGATAGCTTTTTTACTTTTTTATGACGTTTTGTCATAAATGACATTAGGTTATTTGACTGGTGTATGTATAGTATTGAAAAAGACAAAAAAGCTTGGTAGTATAGTGTGTTAATTGGTTTTAAGTTAAGCTGAATTTACTTCAGCATCAAGCATAGGTAACCATGTATTATTTAAATTAACTGATATTGATGCAACATATTTATCTTTATTCAATAAAATAAATGCACTTTTCTTTATTTCACGTTTTTTGAACAAGTTTTCTTTCCTAAAATGCTAGCAGCATTCCAGTTTATTATCTGGTTATTATCAAATGCGTGTTGACATATTTTTGATTTGTGGAATTCTGTGTTTCTAATGTATGTTTTATGTTCTTTTATGCGTTTGGTTAATGGTCTGGAAGTTTTACCTATATAAAATTTATTACATTCACAAGGGATCTTATTAATAACATTTTTTGTGTTTTTGTTTATATTGTTTGGTTTTGTTTTTGTTACTTGGGATCTAATAGTGTTTTGTCTTTTGATGATAGTGCGAATATTAAATTTATTACTTATTTCTTAAATTTTATTTGATAAGCCAGGAATATATGGAAAAAATAGATTTGTAATAGGTCTATTTTGATTTTGTCTTGAATTTGGTTGTTCAAATTTTAAATAGCATTTGTTTATAAAATCAAGAAAATAATTATTTTAAACTAAAATATCTTTTAAAAATTATTTTTAATTTTTTGTAAAGACCATAAAAAATTAAAATTCACTCACAGAATTGATGTATCACGTAACGTTTTTTATAACTTTAAAGAAATTATTATTTTCTGAAAATCCAATAAACTTAATGTCCCAAATGGGCCAAATTTGATATGGAAGGGGAAGGAGGTTGGGGATCGCTGATTACAAATTCAAAGTTAGATTGTAATAAATCTCACTTTAGATTTGTATTGAAGTGTTAAGGATGCAATATGATGAAATAATTTTTGTAAATTTTGTATCTGCCATTTTAAATTTTAAAAATCTTTGTCTAAATTTATGACTACCGATCCTTAAAACCCCCATGATGACGTACTTCGAAAAGTTTTTGAAATTTGTTACACCATATTGTACCCGCCATCTTGAATTTTAAAATCTGACTTCGGATTCGTAATCGGCAACCCCAAAATTCCTCTATATCAAATTTCGCGCAAATCATTTGATTTTATAATAATAATTTATTTAGGGTTATAAAAAAAACGTCAAGTGACACATCAATTCTAAGGATGAATTTTTATTTTTATGTATTTTCCTAGTTTATGCACATTTGCAAAATAAAAAGCAAAATTTTTGCTAGTGTCTTAGAAGTGTTTTTGTGACGTGATGGCCCAACATATTCTGAACACAGAGGAAGCAAAAATACATTGAAAACCTTTTATCACATCTCTGGGTCCGATACTTTTTTCTTTTTTGTAGAGTAGTGAAATTTTATTTCTAAAAAACTTAGTATGACCTCCATAAAAAGAGGTAATGATGATTTAGCAAAACCCAAACATGTTAGATTCTACAAAAAGATAGTTTAAAAAATGCTTTTATATAATTAAAAAATTAAGAAATAAAGAAATCAGTGCATATTGTTGAAATGGTATAATTTGTTTCATTATTATATTTTTAAAACGAAAAACGCTAAAACACATTAACATAAATAAGTTCTAACCAACTTTCCCTATTTAACCGCTCTCACCGCTATCTCAATAAGCTAGATTTAAAGGAGCAGTATGTCGTACACAATAATGTTATGTTCATAAAATGCTCGTTTAAGCAACGTGTATCAAAAATAATAAATTGTGTAATTAGAATTAAAATCTAATTTGCTTCCTATAAGATAATATTTAATTATGTAGATTTCTTACAGCCTTCATACAATAGAATAACTTAATTTTTGGAATTCACGTATTTCGTATATACAAAATTCTAAATAAATTAAATCTTGTGAGGCAAAACTAAAACTAATTAACAAGTTATTACTGAAGAATATTGCCTATTTTATAAGGGCTTTTGTAAAGTCGGCAACGTGGACGAACTTGCCATTCAACAATAATTTAATAACGTTAAAGTCAAGAAATGTTTAAAGAAAGGTTTCGAGTGTCTTTTATATTGCATTTCTGACTGAACAATTTTAATATTATCTTATTTTTTTAAGGTTACTTTAAGAAAGTATTTCAACAGTCGCCAAAAACTATTTTCTTTTATTTAAAAACTTTAAAAGGGTGTATGAAACAGCTTAATATCGGCTACCTAAGAAAAATGTAAATATTAAATAATCAAAATTAAAAAAATATTTGTCAAGTAACCTAAATCCCATCAAAAACATAACTTTTTTGACTGTTCTGTTTGTAATAATAAATGTTTTTTTATTAATATAGACAGTTTTATTTTATCAATACAGACATATTAGTAAAAAAATTCCAAGTCAAAAAAGAATGAAACAAGATTGTGGACAGAACTTGGTCTAATTTTAGATCTTATTGTTATTACTTTAAGAGGATAAAATTTTTGGATAGGAACTTGGCTCTTATTTAACATAAGTGTTTCTGGTGGATTTTTTTATCTTTTCCCGAGTTTAATTAATGCGAAAAAATAGGGAGGGATCTCATGCCTTTTTTTCTCAGTATACCTTGCTCTGTAGGTAGAACCTAACCTTTAGATTAAATTAAAGTACAAAAATTCCTTATTTTAATGTCTCTTAAATCGGGCCTGATTTGTGCTCTAATAGGTAAAACGTAGCAGTTTTGTTTTTTAGTAAATAATATTCTGTCTACATTTTAAATTCTAAGACAATTATGACATCATAAACACAGGTCTAATGAGATTGCAAACTTCTTAACTACCCCCCTAAATGTACGATAGGCGTTTCGAGTAAAAATGTGCAGTTTTTTCTTCACTTCATACCAAATTTTAGCTTTCTACTCTCTTGGGAAGCCCCATAATTTTTATGTGTCAATAAATCAGTCAGTCAGGAGTGAAATAGCGATAATGGGCAATTTTCTAAAAATATCTCAGAAACCACTTGACATAATTTTCTCAATTTTTTCACAGATAACTAGAATACTTATGTGAAGAAGGTTTAAAATTTCTAGTTTGTTCGCTTCTTAATCCTTAGGGTGTGGGGACGGTAAAACCTTTTTTCTACTACCTTCTTAGAAAATTCCGTTTTTAACCCTTGAACAAGGGTCAAAAACAGCACTTTACCACCCTTACGGCCGAGTGATGATCGCGTTGTTAAATTTAGCAATGGACTAAGCAATTGTTAAAAGTGAACAACGGTTTAGAATGTTTAACAAAATGTCAGATTTTGACAGGTTGCCTACTAAAATCATTGAATAACACTGACAATGACGTTTTGTTAAACATTCTAAACCGTTGTTAACTTTTAACAATTGCTAAGTCCATTGCTAAATTTAACAACGCGATCATCACTCGGCCATTGGGGAGGTAAAATTTTTACCTTTCTGTTTCAGCCAATTAATTTTTGATAAATTTCAAATTTAATTGGCAAAAGATATAATAATATTAGCTTAGAAGATTCTAAAATGTCTTGCGAAATGCAGTCCATTTTTTATATAAGTTTTTAAGTTTGTGGATTTTTTCAAATAAAAAAATGATTTTGACAATTTGTTTAAAAACGTCAATCACTATGTTGTAAACAAGTTTCTTGGTAACGCCAACCTCTTTGATGTCTTTAGTTATTTTAAATCTTAGTTTATCCAAGCAATCAAAACCACAGTTTAATAATAGAACAAATTCAAAGATAATTTCTAAAAATTTGACTAGAAAGTAGTAGAAAAATTTCTATACATTCCTCTAGAGTAAAGTGCATTTTCTTCCTTGGATTTTAATGTCCTCCGCTTTACGTCGTGGATTAAATTATCCGCAGAAGGAAAAGAGGCACTTTTCTCCCTTGTTATGTAAATGACAATTTTCTGCAGAGGCCTTTTTCTCCGGTATTAATAAAATACATTTGACTTCACTTTAGACACCCATGGTACCTTAGTACTTAGGTTTTTTAGCCTTCCTGGACTAGCCAAGATAAAAAAGTATATTCATACGCCCCCGTAGAATTTACTTCTACTCTAAGACTTAGCTATTACCGACAGAAAAGTGTATAATGAATCTTTTGTTAAACAGATAAATAAAAAGAAAATTGTCTTCCCTGGTTGCAGTTCTATTATTTTATAGGACGCCGTCTTGTGTTTTCTTTTAGATATTATTATTATTCTGAAGCAAAAGACAGAATCAATAAAATTAAATTAGGAATGCGTTTTTTGGGAATTTATTAATATTTTATATTAAAGAAAACGACAAAAATTTTCAGATTGATTTAAACTAGCAGTTAAAGAAAAAAGTAATTGGATCATTTTGAGAAATGCTTTTGAAATTTTTTGGTTTCACGCATTTTGAAATTGGGAATCAGAACACAAGATTAATTTTTAAAACCTTCGTGAAATCATCGTGTTTTGAATTTCCATATCAACAAAATGGTTGATCTCAATATCCAACTTGATAATATAAACTGCAATCATTCTTTCGTGGCTATTTTTTGACCCTATTATTATAGTATTAATACAATTTTACTGTAATATTAAAGAAATTAGGACCCATGTCAGTCACCAGCTTATTAACGACTAAGTAATATCTCTTTCTTATTACCTTTTTGCTTATCCGACACACATGCGGCAGAAAAGAGGGCCCAATTTTAAGATCCATTCCTTAATTTGTATTTAATGGTTTTAATATTCATTTATTAGGGTTTTGTTTGTTTCCTTAAAATATTCCGTAAATCCCTTTCTGGTAAAAATTTACATTACCAAATTTTGTGTTAGATATATAATTATTATTGTAAGAATTCCAATAGAACAACACCAACTTCGTCTCTTATGTATACTCTGGATAAATTCCTATCTGCCCACTTTGTTCATTTCTTGTTACCTAGAGTATCTAGATTATGGGACGGCTGCCTACATAGGTCTTTCCTTTTTCTTTCTCTTAATCTTCAAACCTTTAAATCTTAAGTTAATAAACTGCCTCCTACTTTTCTTAAGATATCCACGGTTTAAACCTTCGTGAATTGTCCACAAGAAAAACACAGGAATCAAAAGATTCGTTTTTTCGATAATATGTTTTTGTTATTATAAAGACTACAATATGCATAAGGGGGGAAGATTGGAAAGCTTTTATTTTTAAATTTTATAAATACATATTAATTGAGTTGTTAGTATACTTCGTTTCACGAGGGTTTGTACTTTCATCATCAATTGCTTTACCTTTTTTAACAAATTAAAAAGATCAAAAACAGACTGAAACAAATTAATGACGTCAAAAAGGTTGGTCGTTTCTTAAAATCAAAATGGCTGCCGTTCAGCAGCTGATTTTTTAAAGCTACAATAATAATATCCTAAAATATGGGTTATGAAATTATGTCATTTTTCAAACTTGTCAAAAAAATTGTTTGGTCAAAAGTAACGTCAGATTTTATTTTCATTTTCGTATTTTTATTGTGTAAAATGCCTCGACGGAATTCAGAAGGTGAACAAAATATGATTTTAAACCTTATTGACTATTTCACACAGGAGAGAGATGCAGGAATTAACCTGTTACCACTTACTTAAAATAACTGCAAATCGTTATATACGTGCTATATTCCAGGTATTAACTGCAAATTGTTATATATGTATTATATTCCAGGTATTTCTTTCTAGTTTCTATAAGGCTTAACACTGTTCACTTTTAAAAATGAAATCTTTCTAAAAATGTTGTATTTTTGATAATTATTTACTTGTTCCATTATGCCGACTAAAACACCAATTTTTAAAAATCGGGGTTTCGATGGTCTTTCATCATAGAAACACAAAAAAATCAACAAAATTGAGACAAGAATAACGTAAAGTCTAGATATTTTCAGGCTGGGATAAAGCGAATCTTGAATCCGGCGATAACGCTGGTCCAATCGAATTTTTGATTTAAGCTTAGCTTTACCTTAAAAAAATTAAAAATTTTATTGGTGCAATCGGATCATGATGAATTAAAAATTTTATTAGAAAACAATTCTGAACGTGCTCTAAAGAGCGCTTTGAAACGTACTTGCATCAATATTGCCTAACTTTAATTAAAAATGTGAACAGCATTAAGTTTATATGAATTAACTACGACAACCCTTTTTTCCAAATCATGACGTCATTGATGACGTAAGTACAAACCCTCGTGAAACGTTCTATATATTTTTATTATGGATATTGGCAAATAAAATATGACTAGTTTTTCAGTTTAAATAATAATGGTTAGAAAACATACACACATATGTTAATATCCCCGTATAAATGTACTAGTGTGGTAATAAATTTATTTTATTACAATTCTCTACCATCGATTTTTAAAAATAAAAATGATGCACTTTGAATGGTAATTGAATTCTTATTTTTAATGTATGGAGGTAGATTCCATTTTGGACCAGTGACTAGCATTTAATCAAAAGCTTAGCTTTCACTTACAGAGCGAAAATGTATCTGACAAGGGTTTGACATTATTCGACTTTATTACCCTCTGACTAGCCTGGTTTAAAACCACTTTCTGCTCTAAATGTATTTGGGCTATTGACTATAAGGAAAAATAAGGGGTAATAAGGAACAAATTCTTAAAAGGAATTTTATGATTGATTATGGTTCTTGGATGCCTAAATATGAAAAAAATACAGAATGCCATTATTTTTCACAACAGAGTCAATTTGTCTCTATTTTAAAAATTTAATTTTTTTTAAAAATCTGTGCCTTTTTGGCACAAATATGTAAAAAGCTTTTTTGTAGAGACAATTTTCTATCAAATGTACCTTCTAACTCAATTCGATTCATACTCGATATTTAGGTTCAGTTATTGACAAGCATTTAAAATGGAGTCATTATTTTCTTAAATCGATTTTAGCAATTAGAAAGCTTTTGTATAAATTTTATATCTTAAGACATACTTTAAGTAAAAACTTGTTCATGTCTGTATATACAGGGTTCCCCATGATAGACTACCCATTTTAATTGCTTAGTAAAATTGTTAAAACCTAATAAAACTAACATTTTTTTACACTTAATTACAATTTCTGGGATTTACTATAACATACGACTTATTTAAACTTTTAAAAATAACGTCTTTTAAGTAAAATCCTTAATTCAATACTTTTTTAAGATTTGGAAGAAAATATTTCATGACACTATAAAGCGGCCTATACACATGCAGGCAAGTGGTTAAGACTTGCCTGGGCCAAGGTCCCCAATACGCGAGTAAGTCGAAAGTGTATTGTTTAAAACTGACGGCGCGTTCAGTTTTAAGCGCGGCTCGAAGCGAATCAGATTCCGACTGATTTTTAGAGCAAGTGCGAAGGCCAACTGGTGAGTTTTTGTTCGCGCCAAGACTGTTTTTACGTGATTTTGTGGCTTGGTAGTCGTTGAAAAAAATGGCAAATTCTAGATTATCAAAGAAAGACGATGACATTATGAGGAAATTCATAGAATTATAAAGACAATCCGTGCCTGTGGAAGATAAAATCAAAAGTATTCCAATAAAATATTAAAAAAAGAGGCATACAAAAAATTTTTCTTGAAAGTTGAGAGAAATTATATGCAACCCGACGTTAAAACCTCAACGTTTTACCTGAATAGTGTGTGGCCGCAATTCGTTTCGCACTTGCTCGCGGACTTACCTGGACCCCTTGCGCGCGGGCTTGCCTGCTTGTAAGGCCCCGCAAAAGGGAAAAACCCGATCTATTCCCGGACCTCTTAAATTTGGACTTTAAGATCTGGAAGTTTTCTGGACAATTAAGTCAGGGACCATAAAAAACCAATTTAAATCCCCAAATAGTGAAATGAATCAGCAATTAAACACTTTTTTGCAGAACTCTTTTAGAGTTAGCGGTTTGTCGCTTCATCTTCTTCTATTAAAATTACTCTTTATGTTTTTCACGCAAAAAACTCGTTGTTGGACTGAAT
>JAHBCN010022417.1:0-13531 GCA_019359885.1 Listronotus oregonensis
TTTAGCTTGGAGGATTTGATATTGTTGTTTTTTCCAAATTCCCCAAAAAAACGGAATTTTGGGGCTATTTTCCTTTATGTTTTATTCACTCTTTTTTTTTGAAAAAAAGAAAACATTCTTCTTTTTACAAATATTGGTTAATAAAAACCCTTTTTTTTATTTAAAAAAAAAATATTTTCAGAAAAAAATTACAAATATTTGGGTGGGGGAAACAAAAAGGGATTAAAAATTTAACAAGAGGGTATCCTTTTTAAAAAGAAAAAAAAATTTTTTTTTTGTTTGATAGTTTAAATATTTAAAAATAGAGGGGAAACCCCCATTTGGCAAGATTTTTTTTTTTTTTCTGGTTCTTGCCATAATGATTTTTTACTAATAAAGATCTTTTCCTTGGGGTTTAATGAAGAAGAGACGGGAACTGACAAATGCACTTTTTCCCCCTCTCTTAACATGTAACTTTGTGAAATTTTTTTTTTTTTTTGGAATTTTAAAAAAATTTAAAAAAATAAAATTAAAATATTGCTTTTTTTTTATCATCCAAAAAAAACCGGAAAAGGGGGTTCAAACAAAACATCCCAAAAAAAATTTAAATTTTTTAAATTTTTTTTTTAATTTTAATTTTCTTTTTTCTTTTTTTTTTAAAAACTCCAATTTACTTTTGGTAAACAGGGTCTCCCCAGATATGATTAGTTCCAGCCTTTCTTCAAATTTTTTTTATTTTTTTTTGAAAACAAGCTACTGGGGCGCCGTCCCAAAAATAAATTATAAAAGGGAGGGGAATTACACAAAATACGAAGCCAGAGTTAAATAAAAAAATATATTAACTAAACAAATTAATAACTTCAAAACAAAAAAAAATAAAATGGTATACTACCACAATCACTTTATACACAAAACAAGGGGTTAAAGGTGTTTCCTTTTTTTTTTATAAATTTTCAAATAACAACCCTTGGGAAAAATTTTTGGAAACCAATAAAATGTGAGTTTTTTGATCTTTAAAAAAAATTAAAAAAAAGCTCCAAAAAAAAAACAAGTTTGTGTAACGTGAATGGGTTACAATTAAAAAAACTGGAAAACCAATTAAAACCATCTGGATTAATGCGTTAAAGGGGAACTCAAAAAAACCCCCCCAAAACAGCATTTTTTTTGGTTATTTGCACCAATGAACTTTAAATAACATTTTCCCTCTCGGTGGAATTAATTTTAAGTTAAGTTTACGTTAATAAATTATTTTAGATGGCTACTGTATAGTAATGACAAAAACTAGGGGGTTAAATAATTAAAGTAAATTGGTCGGAGCCCTCTAAGACAATGGTCACATTTTTAAAAAGGAAAAAGGTCTTACTCGACACCCTTATTCCATGGTTTTACTTTGAAAAAAAACCCCTTAGTCTTGGGGGCCCCTTTTCTGTTGCCCCGCCAATCAGCCCCCTAACATACCGCAAAATTATTAAAAATTTTACAGATTACTACAAGGTGGAACTTGGTCCATATTAAATTTTACCCCTTGGTGTTATTTTTCAAAGGAAAGCTTATTCAATTGGGTTTCCTCCAGGGGAAATCTTAAAAAAAATGTAGCTTGAGGAAGCATGGTAGCAAAAATTGAAGCTCCCCAAAAACACAGGTTTGGAGAAATTATTTACAAAAAAAGGTTTTTTTTAAAAAATTTTGAAGGAAAACTCAAAATTTTTTCCAAAAAAATGTTTTTTTTCCAAAGCTTTTTTATTTGGGAAAAACCCCCCCTTTTTCCCCAAAAAACCAATTTTACCCCCTTCCGGAAAGCTTGATCAAAAAAACCGGGGGGTTTTTTTCCCCAAACCTTTTCTTTTTTTTCTGGTTACTTTTGGAACACCCCATTTTTGCCCCTTATTTTCAACATCAGATATGTCGAGACCATGGAAGATAATTATTTTTTGAAACCATTTTAAAAAAATTCGGGGTCGTGCCGGGGTAACATCAAGGTAAAAAAACTTAAATTTTTGAACCCCTTTACCCCTAAATCAACGCTGAATTCTTTAAAAACCTAATTTTTGTTCCAAAAACAAAAAAATAAATCCAAAAAAAGGTCAGTGAATAATCAAAACCCCCCATAATCATTAAGGTTCCATTATTGGCCCTCTAAAACCCGGAATTTATACAAATACAAAAGCACCGAAAACGTTTGAAGCCGGGGAAAAGAACATGAGTCAGTGAGACTTTTTCTCTTTCATCCCCTAAAAAAATTTGTTATCTCTCAAAAGGCCGGAAAAATTTTGGGTTGAATTTCCATCCGATATAGTCTATAAAACAATTTTTGTTTTTGGATTGGATTTTTGGGGGGGTCGTGCTGCAGTAAAGACGGGGAAAAAATTTTGGTTCAACCAATGACGAAAATTTTACCTAAGTTAACGCGGTTGGATTTTGGGGTTGAAACTTTTTTGTGTTTTGTGGGGTTTTTTTTTTATCTTGAGCTTTTGGAATGGAGTTAAGGGGTTGGGGGGCTTAAAATTTTTACCAAAAAGATCATATTTTTTGTCAAAATTTTATCGGATCAAAACGGATTTTTTAAAATTAAATTTTGTGGCATAAAGCGGGATTAAAAATTTGGGATTAAAGGTTTTGGATCAATGCCCTTTTGATTAACTTTGTAGACAAAACCTCAGTGCCAAGGGATATTTCATACTAAAAGGATTTTCCAAAAAAAAAATGCTCCCCAAAAGGAAAAAACAAAACTACGTTGACCTATCACAAACACCCAAATTTTATTTCTGTTTCAGATTCTCCCCGGAACTCGGAGGGGAAAAACATTTATTAAGCACAGCACGCCAAAACCTTATTAAAAAAAGCACTGCTCATGAAACAATTGAACATTTAGTTTCAATTTAATAAAGATAAAAGTTTTTCGTCAAAAAACGAAAAACCTTGAAACTCAAAATATTTCTCCTGGACTATATTTGCCTCCAGAAGGGTTATACAAATTTTTTAAAAATTGGCGGGTTGCCAGTTCAAAAACCAATCCAGCGACTAATACTAACTTTTCAACCGGGGAAAAAAAAAAAATTCCCCAAAAAAAAAACGTCCCGCGGCATAAAAAGTTAAAAAATTTGGGGAAAAATTTTTAAATTTCCTTTAGAAAAAATATTGTTATTCAAAGGCAAACACGCTTTGTAAAAATTTTTAAATTGACACAATTATTAAACAACAAAAAAATAAATTATATTGAAAAGGTTTTAAAAGTTTAAAATATATAGTACCAAAACTTTTTCCCAAAAATATTTCACATTTTTTAAAATTACCGGGGCTAGGACAGGGGGGCCCAACCCCGGGCCCCCCTTTTACGGGGGGAGTAAATGTTTTGTAAAAAAATTATAATAATCAAAACAAATCATGAACGAACCGGATTATAATATACGGCGTTTTGTGTAGAACGCGCTTCTCTCTGCCCCCGAACGAACATATGAGTGACGCGCGGGAGGGGCGGTATGAATTAATTTTGGTAAGTATGAGATTCCTATTTATTTTACACTTATATTTATTCTATATTTGTATAAAGTTATTATCTACGTTAGTTTGGTCATGTAATAAGTTACTTTGTTACAGTTACTAATGGCTTCAAAAAAAAGTTTATAAAAAAAAATAGTTTTTAACGATGTTGGACAGTTTATTTTTTTATTAATTGAAATAAGCTATGTTAATATTCAAAAAAACCCTTATAAAAAAAAAAATTTCGTGAAACGCCCTATGATCCCGAGCTAACAAATTTTCAGCTTTGAACCCGGAAAACAAAAATTAACCTTTCAAATCTTGGTTAAGCCAACAAAATTTTTTAAGGTTTAAGTTAAAAGTAACGAGTCGCTTTTAAGGGTGGGAAATTATTGGAAGTCTGGCCGACCGTTAACTGCTGGAACTTATAAAACAATGTGCGTTAGTTATGGCTGGGAGATGTCCCCTGACAAAAAAGAAATTTGAAAATATAAGTATTTCCCAAAAACCTTCCCGGGGAACGAAGATTTGGGCGATAATTTATGTCAGCATGCAGTACTGCGATAATGTGAATATCAACAATCCACAGGTTAAAATATCTAGGATTTAAATAGATGAAAGGTTAAAGTTTGGGGCCACATTGCAAGCTTAAACAGAAAGCTGTCATCTGGTTGCTATGTTAAAGTGGTTCAGAGGAACTGGATGTAAGCTTATTTAAAAATTGTTTTTTGCACTTATAGATTCCCTTTTGCGGTATTATTTGTTTTTGGGGCTCATCTCCGATCCCCTTTTGATCAGTTTTTGTGTTGCAAAGAGCTCTTAGAATCATTACAAAATTCGACGGGGGATTCCCTGTAGACCCTTATTTCTGACTCATAGAATTTTGACACTCTCCTGCATTTTTTTTTGGAGTCGGTTGTCTTATGCACAGGAAGCATAAAAATATTTAACGTCTGCATCTATTTATTCCTCGCGTAGAATAAATACTATCGCGCTTCCGATCCCTCCCACTTCGCTAATAAAAAATCTATAGTTTATAACAGTGAAAGTTGTTTAACCACCTTCCTGTGCGACTAAGACAATTTCTGGGGGAAAAAATTTCGTAGGGGTTAGAAGCTGTTGGTTAGAAACCTATTATGATACTAAAGAAATTTTTTGACGATATATTGAGTTATTTTTTCTCCCTTTTTAAAATTGTTTTATATTAACCTATACCCACAAATTTTATTATTTTTTGTATGTATTTTATGTGTTTATTTTACTTTCAGTTTAATTTTTGGGAAATTATTAAGGGAACTTAAAAAAGATATATTGATTGTTTGTTCGTCCTTTTTTAAAATTTTTTTCATATTCCTAGTCCACAAATTTTATTATTTTTTGATGTATTTTATTTTTATTTTTCTTTCAGTTTAATTTTTGGAATTAGTTATAGGTATATTATTAAAAATTAAATGATCTTTTTAAACGGGGTTTAAATATTTTTAAATGATTTATTTTATTATTTTTATTTTAAATTTAGTTGGAATTTCTTTTGAATGAGAATTTTATACTTAAAAAAAAACTTTCGACGACTTGACTTCAATCCAGAAAAAACCCAACAATTTGAATGGCCACACCGTAAAGTAATCTTTCAGATACTGTAGCTTTTAAAATTTTTTTCCGGGGTCATAAAAACTTAAATTTTTGAGGGGCTCTTAAATTTGGTGTTTGAAGGGGAAAGACTAAGGGGGAAAATTTGTTTTGCTTTTAACAAGCATATATCAATGCAATTTCCCAAAGGGAAAAATTGAACAACAACTGACGGAGGCAGGAACAAATGGACTAAGGGTTTGGTAGGTGTTTTAAAAGAAACTTGCAGAGATGGTGTGACATCCCATTATTTTTTTATTCATTATCCATCAAGAATTATGTTTAAAATAGATCATGGAAAAAACATCGTATTTTCATTCCTAAAACTCATCAGAAAAAATGGTTATCATCATCGTCAATTCCAGCAGTTTCTGTTGAATAAAAGATTAGGTTTGTTTGTTATTCTGGTGGGTTTAATAAGGTGATACTGAAAAAATTTTTTATCTGAAAAATAATCCCACTTTTATGAATGAAAAAGGAAATCTATCCAGAGCTGATAGTCTCAATGGTTAATGACCGGTTTTTAACAGATGTAAATCATGAATTAAATATCTGAAATTAAAGGGTTCAAGGTAAAAAAATAATCTCTGACATAAACATATTGATAAAAAAAAATTTATTTTTTGAATTGTAAAAAAGGGTTTTCGAGGAAGCTAAATCTTTTCTTTGGGAAAAATGATAAAAAAGGGAATTTTTCAACTTAAATTTCAGTGACAGAGGTGATTTTAAAAATTTCAACAAACGAAGATTTTTGCAAACCCTTTTTCGTGTGATATATTAAGAAAGTACCGATTCATTTACAAATGAACGTGATTGATTTAATCTAATGATGCGCTCAAAAGCTCTTTCTATGAAATCAATAATCTTGTAAAATTTTATGGCAGCTTGCCATCTGATATTCACGAATTGAAAAGGTTTGCTCAGCAGTTCATTACAATTTTTGGTAGCACTTATTTATGCGAACAAACTTTTTTAATTGTCAATTACAGAACAAATAAATATGCTTCTTGTTTCACAGAGATGAGCATTTAAGAGCCATTCCACGAAATGCAACCTTAAATGTGACAGCTAACATACAAGAAAAAGCCTCCCAAATGCAACCTCAGACATCACACTGAAAGTATAAAATCAGTTAATTATTCCTAGTTGTTACTTTAAAGTTTTCATTTCTATTTTTGGTAGTTACTTCTCCAACTGTAAAGCATAAACATTTTTCTATGGGATATGACCAATTATATATGTATATTGGACTTCTAGGGTTAATATCACAAGTGTGGCCCTTGCTTGCCAAAAGGTTGCCGACCGCTGGGCTAGGATAAAATATAAGGCATATTTTTGTTATAATGCAAGTATTGTGCACTTTATTTTTGGTTGGTTTAATACCCATGGTAACATTATACGACTTTTTGCGGACACATGAAAAGTGTTCATGCTTTGCGTGCTGCCATTTTTAAATGCTATGTAGGCGGTAAATTTAAAATTAAACATGTGATTAATGTTATCTAAATATATTAATTTTAAAATTTATATTTAATATCATATCCTTTATATCCTTAAGCCATTGAATTGCTTAAGTATTAAGTCACAAATTAAATTTTTAAAATGTCAAAGCAGTAGTGAAAAAGGAAGCTATTAATCTGATTCAGGTATTAAGTAGTTTGTGTGCGCATCCCTGAATAAAATTTGTACTTTTCTATAATAAAACAAGTAATTGTGATTTTTAGTGTTTATTATTCCACAATTTGTACATTTATTCTTTGCACCAATTGGTTTCTGATATCTGATAAATGATATCAATTTTAAAATCAGGAATCTTAGAAACCCTAATGCACCCAGTTTATAAAGGACTCTAGCTCACTCCAGTCAAGGAGCTAGAACCCCCAAAGAACTAACACAACAGAGGCGGACAGGACGTCTAAACGACATTTTTTATATATTAGCATATTTATATTAACCTATATGTAACAACCGTATAATTATGTAACTAGCAAGGTCATCATTTTATTAGTAGTATAATAACATAAATATACTCATGTAAATAAAGCATGCCACGGCAATGTCACCGTAGCAAGGTTAGACCGAGGATTTTTGGTACAACATCACGAAATGACCTACACTAATTTGTATAAATTGTGCATTCTGAAATTAATAAAACCGTATTGTACAGTTGTTAAACATTTTTATCAACCTAAGAAACTAGGGAATAAAAGGATTAGGAGAAAACCCCTTCTAATTCCTTTCACCATTTTGACAAATTTCAAGATTTTTATAACTTTTGGTCCGCCATTTTGTTGTTTTTGTTTGTTTTTTAAAAATATATTATTAAACTTGAAATAGGGATCACAAAAACGTTAACTTACCCATTTTCTAAATTATTTTGACGAACTTAAACAGTTTTTAAATTTTGGTACGCCATATTGGATTCGCCATTTTGTTTTTTTGAAAAATATTAATAAATTCAAAATCAGTTTAAAAACCATAATGTACTCATTTTCCAAACCATTTTTAGAGCTTTTTGATTTTGGGCCACTAAATCTTAATTTGACATCACTGTGCGGCGACTGACCGAGTTTAATTGTAAAATAATATAGTTACAGTAATCCGATCATTTAGATATTTTAAGACAATACTTTTGGATATATGTACTTTCGGAAAATGTAAACAAATAAAAAAAACAATGGAAAATGACTTACTAGACTGACTCTTTAAATACACATTTACACCCAATAACCAAAGCCCTAGTCAATCTGGAGCTTTTTCACGAAGTTAACTTCGCTCCCTAATTTCGATATTTAAGATTTTTTTAAAAAGTATGTCAAAATGTTAATAAAAATTGTTTTTAAGGCACATTGAATAACTGAACGTAGGATTTTTCTTAAACACAGAAGAGCAACCCGTCTTTAGTAACAGACAAAGAGTCTTCCTATAGCTTTAAAAATTTTTATTTTTAAAACCCGGTTTTTTTTGGTCCCCTCTTTTTAAACCCCCCTTCTGGCTTATCCTTAACATTGATTTAAGTGTTCGTTTAATGGGCTTTGCCTTACCATTTCGTTTGTCCATAAAATTTTTTTGAAATATTTGTGCATGCTAACCATTTTTTTTTACGGACCGGTTTTTGTGGTAAATCAAGGGGGAAAAAACAAATTTTTTTTTTTTTATGGTTTAAAAATAAGCCCAATTTTGGGAAATAATGTTTTTTTTTAAAACCAGAAAATTAAAAAAAAGTTTATTGGAAAATCCTATAACTTATTTAAAAAATATATTTAAAGAGTATAGGCAAATAAGTTGAGTTGTTAAAATTGTTATTTGTGAGAAAATCGACATTAAAAGCTTTAAATATAAAAAATGTTTGCAATAAGAACAAAACCAAACAAAATTTACCTTATATTTTTAAAAGTATTATTTATAAAAAAAAAAATTTTTGTTTTTTTAAAAAATATAAATTTAAAAAATAATATTTTTCCCAAAAAAATCTTATATAGGAAAAAAAAAGACGGTCTTTTTATGATAACAACAAAAAACCGGAAAGTTTAGTTTAATGGTCTGTTCGTGATCACACTTCCCACTGAAAGTGTTTATTTTATTTGATCAACTTTGAGGACATTTTTTTGTCAAGCGCATCAAGTATTATGTTTTTATCATTATTATATTAGAAAAGGTTAACTAAGTCCAGATAAATCACTATTATTACACGTTTTTGTTTGTTTACTTCTTATAATGCTGATATTTTATGGTTATCCATAAATAGATCGCTGGGATACACAGAAATTTTACTTATATTATATATTAAGCAATAATTTTATGATTTTTTTTTAGTTTTAGATATTTAATTCATTTATTAAGAAACCCAAAAAAATGCAGAAAATCCTTTTCGGGACATAGATGCAGGAATATTAGCCCACTTAAAGTTGACGAACTTAGGAAAAGGGATAATCAACGATAAAAACTAAAATTTCCCCTACTTTAAAAATGCTAAAAATTGAAATATGAACAATGAAGATAGAAAGTGAGGAAAATTACACCATTGGCACATTTATTTCGGGAAAAAAAAACCCGGGGGGGTTGAAAAACACAAACACTTAAAAACAAAAGCGAAACTGACCCTAAAAATAATGCCGAAACAGTCGAGCGGGATTTTCTACAAACAAAGAATATTATAAAAGCTACATTTCTTTAATGACGAAATTTATTACATGATAAGGGAACAAAGTACAAAGTATGCAGCTACGTAAAAGAACCGACTGGATTAACAATATCAAAGGATGATATAAAGATTTTTATTGGGTTTTTGATATTTAGTGGCTGAAAAATGATAATTATTTCAAAATACGAACAATATTTAAAAAAGTGATTACATTTTTTTTTAATTTGGAATTTTTTAAGAAAACCTGTCAATTGAGGAAATGATTGTTAGGTATTATGGTTGGCAGTTTTTTAAACAATTTATCAAAGCAAGGCCAATTTGTTTTGGTTATTAACTGTGAGCGGTAGGTGGCGAAGATGACTACTGTTTTTCATTTTTACTTTGATAATCAACAAGAGCCTTTGGGAACCAGGGTAGTTTTAGAAATGCTGTCAGTAGTGGAAAGTCCGTGTATTTTAAAAATTTTTTTAGTAGCCATGCCTTATTTTACAAGCTAAAAAAATCAAAATTTAAAGCTACAGATATAATAGGGGAAAATCGAACTGCGCAGTGCTCAATACAATCAACAAAGGAATTGAAGAAGATGCCTCGTGGATCATATGACTTCAGATTCGGTAACGAAAATGAAATTCCCATTTGTTAAATGGAATGACAATAAGTGTGTTTTAATGGCCACAAATTTTATTCAGATAGAGCCTCTAGCTTCAATTCTACGGTGGAATAAGAAGTAGCTCGCATGCCAGTTCTTCAACGTAAAGTGATTTATAACTACAATACAATCAATACATGAGAGGAGTAGATCACCATGACTGGCGTCTAGACAAGCATAACATCGCCATCCGAGGCAAAAAATGGTACTGGTGTTTATTAACCAGGATGATAGATATGACAGTAGTTAATTCGGTTCAGCTATATAGAAGAATCAACCACAAGAAATTAATAAATTTGAAAGATTTTAGGAGTAAAATTATAGTGATCTAGCAAAGTTGGTGGATAAGATTTAAAAAGGGGACCCTTAGTGTACCATCAAAAACAAATCACACGTGCTAGATAATGTTAGATTTGATTAAATGGGATATTTTTTGGAAAAGAAGACCAACCAAAAAACCAATATACCTTTGGTAAGAGTCGTCCTCTAAAATATTGCAAAAAATGTAATATAACACTTTGCACGACCTGTTTAGTAAAGTTTTACAACAAGAATTAGTTTTATATATATTTATATATATATATATATATATATATATATATATATATATATATATATATATATATATATATATATATATATATATATATATATATATATATATATATATATATATATATATATATAAATATATATATATATATATATATATATATATATATATATATATATATATATATATATATATATATATATATATATATATATATATATTTTATTATTTTTTTTTAACTTTTTATCCATATTAGCTCAGCAATCTATTCATAGGTCGCCCTTTTTTGAAAAAACTAAAATAAAAAATTAATGGAACAATTTTTCTTGGTATAATTTAACCAAAATAATATAAAAATGTTATTTTTTCAAAGGTTTTCAAAAAATAATAATAATTTGGGCGCTTATAGGTTAAAACAGTGTTTAAAAACAATTGATTTTAACAAACATAAATATTTGTTGTAAATTTAAATTATTTATTTTTTACGTATGCGGTAGTTGGGTATAGTACTCATGATCATATGGTCCACAAAATGTTTAAAGAACTTGAAAGTTTTTCCATTTTATGGCATCCATCTTTCAGTTGATTGCCCGCTTCAAATTTAGGGTCGGTGATAACAGTGGCATCCTAGTTGCCGTTGTAGCTGTCCCTATAGTAAACTAACCTTGGATGTTCTCTGATAATTTCCAGCTCTTTAATTAGTCTAGAAAGAAAAGGACACGAACGTCTAAAGCGTTTTAATAAAAATTCATAGCTTCAAAAATAGGTTTTGCTCATTTTAAAATAGACAATTCTTCCAAAAGTTCGTCCATTGCTTTTTAGTTTATTGAAGAAAAATCTTTATTAGATTTAATGAAATAATGTTCTCTTACCGGAAAAGTAATCTTTGCAAAATAGTCTTGCAAATAACTTATTTTTGACTAAAGTTAACATTTTACCTTCTTTACCTGTACCTACTCTTCATTTGGTATTGAATTATTATTGTAAGCTAATTTCTTTCTTACCTTTTAAGTTTAGATTTTAGATAGTGGTTTTTGAAAAGTAATATTTAGTAAGGGTTTTCTTTAATTTTAATTTGATTTTAAGTAAAAACTAAAACTAGCTAAAATTGACACGATGTATCAAATTTGAAGTAAACATGCCAACTTCAATAATTTTTGACTTGTGACTTATTTTAGAATATTTATAAAATACTTGCTTTCTTTTTTTAAATTCTTAAAAAAATTAAGGTATTTTAAAATTAAATATTTATCACACATTTAAAAATAAATTATAGGCATTAAAACTAATAAATATATTATTTTAAATATTATAACATTATACAAAAAAAAGTTTAAATGTTTTCGCTTGTAGGAGTTTTATTTAAAATATCTGGGTTTTTTTATAATCCAGTTTTTTTTTTATTTAATTTTAAAATAATGTAATTTTTCCGTTTTTTTAAAAAGACTACCATATATTTTTAAGTTTTTTAAAGGTTCGGTGGTAGATCTACAAAATTAAAACAAACAAATAACTAAATTAATTCATCTTGCAAGATGTTCATATAATATATTTTTTCTATTTATTGAATTCTCCATCAAATGTAAACTATATCTTTAATATGTAAAATCAAAGATAATACTACTACGGATGAGATGAACCATTCAATGCTATATTTTTGATACCCCTAATGGACCTTAAAGCGAGCCGATGTCCATCGAGAATTTGCGCTATCCTTCGTTAAAAAGTTTGCCGGGGTCACATTGGCGTGATGAAACGCGACTACAAAATACACAATTCGTTTAGCCCCCCTTTCGCTACTTCGTTTCCAAAATCAAAGGACAGACATTGACAATGTCGCATGGTTTTCTCATTCGCTGGGGCAGGGATTACCGACTTAATTTTATTGCATTTACAAGCTTGATATCTCGAAATGATTCAAAACCCCCAAAAAAACCATCTATTCGTAGTAGTATCATCTTTGGTAAAATGGAGTGTTTGAGAAACCAAAAATCTTGTTATTGGCTCTTTAGAGATTTTGTTTACCTACATTAAATAGTAAGACTTATTTATTGACAAATTTTATTAAAAATACTGTCGCAAACAAACAAAAATGATACTTACATTGCAAGCAATGAGAAAAAGTCATAGTTAATTTTTATTTTTTAGAAAACTTAAGTTTATATATTTATTTATATTTACAATGTTTACTTGCATTTTTATTTATTATTTTTTTGCATAAAAAGGTAGATTTATTTGCAACCAAGAGAAAGCCAAATGCCCAATTATAATGGGACAAGATCTCCTTAAACTGTAAACTTTTTAGTAAACTTAAGTATCCAGTTATTAATAAAAACACACCCATTTAATATATTTATTTTATATTTAAGTTTTTTTAGTAACTAATTTTCTTAGCAAAATAAAACAAAAAGCTTAATTGCTATAATAATACAAATGTTAAATCCCTATTACAAACTGAGTTATTAAACCACACTTAATTTGCTTTGTATTTACAAAATAAATGTTTTGCCGCTTTTAACCTTTCTAGTTAGAAACTATTACAGAAATAAGTTATATTTGTTGTTTACCAAAGTTTTCTGAACCTAATACCAGTAAGAATTTAAGATGCGTCAAGTATTTCAGGATTTTGGAAAGTGTTAGGGATTATTAGGAAAATGTGCCAGTAAGACTTTTGCACAAGATGGTTGTTTGTTTTTAATGTAATAGCTAATATTATGAACAAAAAATTATTTAATTCAAATTTTATATTTTATTATACAGGTAACAATTTAATGCTAAATACTATAGTTTTCTAGAATAATAGGGATAAAAATACGAATGAATTGTGAAAAAGAAATAGTTTGATAATTTCTTGGCACCTAAAATTTGGTAAAATGTCAGGCAAGGTGTTCAATATTATTTTTTTT
The DNA here is from genome assembly GCA_019359885.1 of Listronotus oregonensis. Lineage (NCBI taxonomy): Eukaryota > Metazoa > Arthropoda > Insecta > Coleoptera > Curculionidae > Listronotus > Listronotus oregonensis. The sequence continues at coordinate 13,341 of JAHBCN010022417.1, forward strand.
ATATAAAAAAATCAGTTTTTTAATTTTCACATAATGGTGCTATTTAGGTTTTAAGTACCATCGTAAATATTTTATTAGGGGATTTTTATTTTTTTATCTTTACCCATCGTAAAATTTTTGTCGATTTTATGAATGTGTTTCGGTCGGGGAAAAAAGGTAGAGTTTTTTGTATCCTACCCAGAACAATGATA
>JAHBCN010022418.1:0-13294 GCA_019359885.1 Listronotus oregonensis
CCCCCTCCAATTTTAAACTTTTTAAAAATTTAAATTTATAAAATTTTATATAAAATTTAAAAAAATTTATTTATAAAAATTAAAATAATTTTTTTAATTATTTAAAATAAAAATAAATAAAATTAATTAATTAATTAAATTTTAAAATTTAATTTAAAAATATAATTATATATATATATATATATATATATATATATATATATATATATATATATATATATATATATATATATATATATATATATATATATATATATATATATATATATATATATATATATATATATATATATATATATATAATAATTTGGGGTTAATGTCACTTACATCCGGATTATCACATCCTATCATTTCACCATATGATACTTGATGACAAAGGCAATAAGTAGGCTCGTTGGGATCTACTGGCATGTCGAGTACATCACTAGGATGGGCAATACCACCCAGACCTGGTAACACAGCTGCAACCGCTTCAGCAACTGCAACATTATTAATTAAACTGGTTAGAGTTAGATATGAATGCATGTTTATAGTTAAACATAAAGAGTTTTGTAAGAGACAGCGGTGCTACAAAAAAAATAAATCATTAATATTTTCTGTAGCCGAGTCAAAATGAAAATATATAATGGCGTTTTGATCATAAAGGTGCATCCCATTATAAAGCATTAAAAAATGTTGTTTATTTTTATATGGTTATTGTCTTTACGATATGGTGTTTTTATGAACTACTTTGCATTTTATATAATATCCTGCTAGGCTAGGTATCAAAATAATAACAAACCATATACCTTGCGAACATGCAAGTTATTATCACAATGGAAAAAAATGAATGATGATGAAAATGATACGAACCCTCACCTGACGTCGCTTTCGCTCCAGTAGCTACACTGTTTCCTTTATCTGCTCCAGTTCCCTTTTGCCTTTTCTTTTTGTTTCCCCTTAGAGTACCTGATGAATCCTCTTCACTGGAGTTTCCAGATCTTTTCTTTTTGTCTGTCTTGTTATCTTTAATCTTTTTTCGTCCTTCTAAAACAATTATAAATTTTTAAATAACTAACTATAATAAACTTACGTGCATAGAAACCGACCCACTGCACAATTTTGACTTTAAATGTATTTTTTAGAAATTATCATCAGATCACCACTAAACTTATAATTTAAAAGATGATATAATATGCTTTGACATGGGCATAAATTTATTGCAATTCCTTTAATGTTAAGCTAAAAATTATGAAATTGTATGAATGAATAAAATTATCATTTTATTACTACAAAAAACATGGTTCCTTAAAAATCAACTAAAATGATAACAATAACAACCTAAAATTATTAATAATGGGTATGACCCCTTCATGCTCTAATAACATCTTGCAAACGATTAGTTATAAACCTCATTAAATTCAATATTGTTTCTTGTGAAATGTTAAGCCACTCTTCTTCTACCGCAATAGTGAGCTCTGGGATAGAGGTTGGGACACAAATCCTAGCTCGGATTCTTTATTTTAACTCATTCCATGAATTTTCAAACGTTTTAGGTCGGGACTGTATACCGACCACTTTAAAACTCGAAATCCGACTTCTGTAATGTAATCTTGGACATAAAAGTAAAATTGTCTCCAATATAATCAAATGTAAGATACCACATGGACAGCTAGAATATCTTTAATGTACCGAACGCCTGTTAAATCTCCTCCCCTGCGACCACGAAAAGGTCTGGAGATAAACACAGGGTCCGTTCATGCTTCCAGAAGATTTGCAGCCCAGATTATGCATGAACGGTCGCGTAGCTAAGCCGCTCTTTAATACAATACTCTGCAAATCGCTCACCTGATCTCCGGTAAACTGTATTTCTTTGGTCGCTACCATAGAGACAAATTCTGGTCTCATCGGACAACAGAACCATCGCTATATTACCTGTTTCTAGTAGCCAATAAAAGGTTCCGGTCTAACGTTTGCAAACCCTTCAAACTACCGCAAATTCCGTTGTCGAGCAACAAGTCGCTGGCTAAGTTTATTTTTGATAAAAAGAATTATTTGTACGGTTTTTTTTCGGTATAGTATGTATTAAGCTAAGACAGTTTGTCACTGATCAAATTATCAAAATTAAATTATGTTAAAACTATTGCAGAGACTAATTCCTCCTTAATCTCTCGACCATTCTATTGAAATACGAATAAAGGGATGTGGTTTTTGTTTTATAAATTCCAAGGAGATTAAAGAAGTTTTAAAACAGATCTGATTTAAAGCTTCTACCTACCTCAAGGTAACGTCCAAGCTGACATGGGAATGCCAAAAAGAACTGGAAGTCTTGGGAGAACGCAACAGAGTAACTCTCTTGTGGGTACCAGGACATTCGGGACTTTGGACCAGAACCTGCCCTTGGAGTGACCAAAACCACAGCACGAGGGCAAACCAGGGAATGGATCCGAAACAAACACGAGGAATACTGGGAAAACCTCAGTAGAATTAGACATGGAAAAAGCTTCATAAGGGCCCATCCAAAAAAACGAAGGAAGAACTACTCAGACAAAGTAGGAAAAGACTTCGCATAACGGTAGGGTTGCTAACAGGGCACGATAACCTAACAGGACACCTACACAAGATAGGCTCATACATTGGGGACCCAAGTTGCAGAATGTGCGACGAGGGGAAGAAACAGCCTACCATATCCTGTGCGAATGTGAAGCATTGAATCACAAAAGACAGGCATTATTTGGGCAACCGAAAATGAGCCCACAGGAATATATCAACCAACCAGTCTCGGGGTTATACAGACTTGTGGAAGGAACGTGACTAATGGGAGGATTGGTATAAATGATAATGGGAGATTCGGCACAAAAAGCCCAAGAGGCTGCGCTGCCTCCGGTAGTGAATCAAGACGGCTCCCAGGAAAGAAGAAGAAGCTTCTACCTAGATCAGTGCGATCGACAAATCCAGTGTTGAATTAGTACGTCTACAACAGTTGTGTCTTCTTAACCTTGTATTGTGTAGTCTTCTAGACATTTACTGCAGTAGTCAATCGCTACTTACCTACTACTGGAAAGAGTGCTGTTTCCTAAGGATTTTGACACAACAGACCGGCCCTTTTGTTTATCGCCAGACCTGGGCGTGGTTGTAAGAAAGGAGGTTTAACAGGCGCTCGGTACATTAAAGAGATTCCAGCTGTCCATGTGGTACCTTACATTTGATTATATTGAAGACAGTTTTACTTTTATCCATGATAACGGAAAGCCGCACACTGCTAAAATGGTCCAAGATTGCATTAGAAAAGTGAAATTTCGAGTTATGGAATAGCCGGCCTACAGCTCCATTGTACATCGCTTTTTACCTGTTTCTAGGCGCCGATGAAAGGATCCAGTCTCCTCATAACGTTTGCAATCCCTTCAAACCACTGTACATGTCAAATTCAGTGGTCGAGCAACAACTTGCTGGCTAAGTTCATTTTCAATAAAAAATAATTATTTGGACGATTTTTTCGGTATAGTATGTATTAAGCTAAGACAGTTTGCAACTGATCAAATTATCAAAATTAAATTATGTTTAAACTATTGTAGAGACTAATTTCTCCTCAATCTCTCGACCATTCTATTTATATACGAAGAAAGATATCTGGTTCTTGTTTTATGAATTCCCAGAAGATTAAAGAAGTTCTTAAACAGATCTAATTCAATGCTTCTACCTTGATCAGTGCGATCGACAGATCCATTGTTGAATTAGCACGTCAGCAACAGTTGTAGGTTTCTTAACCTTGTATTGTGTAGACTTCTGGCCACTTACTAAAGTAGTCAATCGCTACTTACTACTGGAAAGAGTGCTGTTATGTCAACGAAATTTATATTAAATACTTAGCAATGAGCAATAAGAACAATGAAACTATGATTGAGAATATATCTTTTCCGTATAGAACGGGACCATTAGAAGAAAAACTTAACAATTTTTATTTAAACAGTATAAACAGATATAGCGTAAAGAATTCCAAATTAATAAACTTACCGCGGTTTAAAACCTAGTCGGCAGGTAGCGTCCTAACAAACATAAAGATAAGATTAATTGTGCCGATATCAAAGGTGCACAAGGCAACAAAATTATATAGTTTATTTAAAACTTAAAAACGGTTGGAGATACATCACTAACCGAAACGTTTTGTGTATCAATTAACAAATAAAGACAATGGAAGTCCATGACTTTAGTGTTATTGGATTAGATCAGTTGAGACCAATTAACCTGATATCAGTTGTTGATAAAGTCACAAGAACAGTGGTATACAGTAACTAAAAGTGACCGTTCAAAAAATACGTTTGCATAACAGGGGGAGGGGTAACCTCTTAGTGCGACAAGAGGGGTCGGGGGGTCTAAGAAAACGTGACGTTCGCAGTTCATAAAACAATTCTTTGTTATTTTATTTTCTTAATTTTTCAATTTTATTTTTCTGTCACGATAAAAAGTCATTTGTATTAAGTGTGTACAGGGCTTTGATTATATTTACGTGGCTTCTGGAGCCTTTAATTTTGAAGACAGAAAAAAATGTTTTTTATAAAAGTTGTAGGTTTTTTTTCATATTATCTTTTGAAATTATCAGTAAAAAAATATCGCAATAAAAAAATGGGAAAATATAGGCAACTTCAACTTTTTTAAATGGAACACCCTGTATATTATGCGCTACAATAAAAGATCTTTTTTTTCTAATTTCAAATATATATACATTGATGATATTTGGATGAACCATCTTTTTTTAAGATATTTAAGCCTAAAATATAAATAAATTGAAAAAAAAAAAATCATGTTAGTATCAAGAAAGCCATGAAAACAATAAAATTGTTTAAATAAATTTGACGTATTGATATTGTAAAAAGTTAAAATTTATCATTTTAACTGGGCTATTCAGAAGAACAAAAAATCTCTATTATGCGCCTTTTTTATGTTAACAATATTAATGTGACGAAAGTGCAAAGAGAATATTACTTATTATATCCCTAAAAACGGGGACCATCTATAGATACTATTAAATACATAGTTAAAAAGTTTATTAAACAAAAAAGCTTAAAAATGAAGAAAATGACTGCAGCACGACATGAAAACAAGGTTTTGGATATCCTCGTTTTTTCAGGATAATTATTATACTTTTTCTATTGGACTTGCACTAACTACGTAACTACTTTTAATAATTTTAAAAAATCCTGAAATATCAATCTCGGATGCGGCATCTGAACTTAATAAAACAGATTATAAAATTTATTTAACCTTAAAATTTTACAAATTTTATCCTTATAAATTTATGTCCGTTTAGAACCTTCCCGAACAAAACATGCAGGACCAACGTAAGTATGCATTGGAAATAGCTAGGTTTATGCAGCAGGATCCAAAGTTTTTAAATAAAATTCTATTTACCGACAAGTCTTTCTTCACTTTAGCAGGAATTTTTAATTACAAAAATAATCATTATGGGTCCAGAGAAAACCCTCACCAAATTCAGCAACATAACAATTCTATTGTTTCCATGGCTTACTTGATACTAATATGAAACTTTTTTGTAATTTATCAATAATTTAACCTAAAATATCTCAAAAATGGTTTATCCAAATATCATCAATGTATATATATTTGAAATCAGAAAAAGAAGATCTTTCGTTGTAGCGCGTAATATACAGGGTGTTTCATTTTAAAAAGTTGAAGTTGATTATATTTTTTCATTTTTTTATTGCAATATTTTTTTACTGATAATTTCAAAAGATAATATGGAAAAAATCCTACAATTTTTATATAAAACATTTTTTTCTGTCTTTAAAAATAAAGGCCCCAGAAGCCACGTAAATATAATCAAAGACCCTGTACATATATAAGTATTTTGATGTATATATTGTCGTTACAATAGCTTAAGAGTCCATTCGCGCCGCGAAAATTAGATCCAATTTGGGGTTCGGGGCATAATGTTTTTCTCAAAAACGGTATAAGTTATCGATAATTTTCAAAAACTATATGAAAGCCAACACTTAAATCTAGGCTTCTGCTCTACTAGTTTTTTAAATTTGGATTTAGTTTTTAATATTTCCTTGAGTGAAAGTCACCCTAAAATCGGTGATGTTTAGATACTATTTTCTCTTAACTCGACTTATATTTTAAAAATCCGTTACAACAGAGGCATAGATTATTTCCTTACCTTTAAAATGGTGTATAATTTATGTCATTTAAGTAAAAAACAACATCGCATCGATACACCGATATGAAAGAACCTAAATAGAATATAATATTTTTAATGCGGCTATACGAAAATTGTGGTAGTGGGAGTTTGTTAGTCTCCGCCCACCGTCTCCGCGTCCTTTCGCCCGACCCCTAAGGTGTAGCGTAAATGCACTCTTAATACAACTAAGCATATTTACTTATGTTTGTTTCGGCGCCGGCACCAGTAGTGTGGTTGTATACAACCGGTGCCTTTGAAGAACCCACTATTTACAGGGGGGTCCAGCTTTTGTAATATTTATAAAGGGGTAGCAAAAAGTGTGACGCGGTGTAACGAAGGGGGAGTTAAGTCAAAAATGGTGAAATTCAGCGTGGCGTAGTTTTTAAACGGCCTCTAAGGTCTTTCGAGAAAAAATAAAATATTTATATAGAAGCAAATAGGTTTGATATGGTAAATAAAATTAAATATTAAGATTTTATTCTTAATCCGAAACTAAAATTTTGTGCACATATGAATTTTGTATGTCAAAGTCTTGTATTGAAAACATTAGATTGGATAACTGTCTAGTAGAATAAAAATTATCCGGTCAAATTAGACATTTGAAATAACAAATAACGCGGGAGAGCCAAATTTTGGTGAAGACTTACCATTTCTGAGATATCGCTAATACTTTATGGTACACAATATTTTATCTATCTATCTATCTATCTATCTAATCATACATCTAACTACCCATCCACCCATCCTTCCATGTACCCATCTACTCATTCCTGAGATACTGCGATTCTAAGAGTCAAGTTCTATATGATATGGATAGTCAGGCACTTAAAACAAGTAAAAATGCCTATTTGTGTCTCTTTTATGTATAAACTATACTTTTCAAAAATATACACTCAAATCATAATCAGTCCCTTACCGAATCCCCTCTACCCGGATGGCCTTGAATAACATCTAGCTATTCTATTGTCCGTGTGGTGTCGTTCATATGCTTGCTTCTTTTAGTGTTAAACGTTTGGTTCAAGTGAATATACGTATTTATTACAAGCATTTACCATTTAGGTTATTTGTGCTGTTCAATGTTTTAAAAGAATGTCACAATTTTGCTTTATTTGCAATAAAATTTTTGGGTGAAGATGAAACTGTTGTGCTTACTCGTGGATACCAACATTAATCGATGCAAGTGTCGCGAGAGGTGATAAGTTTGTTGATTATTTAAGAAACCTAAAGTCCTTTACAATTCACGTGAATTGCAGAAAATTGTACACCCGGAAAAGTCCAATCGCTGCAGAAAAAGACAATATGAGGATGAACAGGCCAGTACCTCAAAAGTAAGTCCACCTCGTACCAGAGCGCCAGTAAATAAATCCGACTTTTGTTTTAAAAATCGCTGCTTATTTTGTAGCGATGAAGCCAATGAAGAGGCTGAGAAAAAGAAAGCGAAGCAATTTTCTACTCTAATGACGTATCAAAAGCAGTTATTGCACGTATTAATTTTAAGTATGATTTAGTCGCTGCTGCTGCTGCTGCTGCTGCTGCTGCTAAATACCATGCCAGTTGTTACAAATCTTTCCTGAAACCTAATACTGGTCGTAAAATTGGCCGCCCTCAGGATGAAGCTGTAAACCCTGCGATGGAGGAAATTTTTCAATTCATAGAAAGTAGTGATGATAACCAGTTTACGTTGGATGAATTAAAAAATGTTTGTCAAAACGTAGCTTTAGGTAACAGTATTATAAAAATATGATTAAAGTTTAAGTATGTTAGTAGAATTATTATTAGAGAGAAGCCTGAAAATTAACATTTATGTGTTTTGTCGACAATTATCAAGACATTGTAAGTCAAGCCTGGCCTGCTAAAAAAGGGTTGGATGAAAAAGAAAAACGGTTGAAAATTTTGAAAGCAGCGGCAGCAATTTTTCGAGAAGATATTCAATCTTGTGTGTTTGATAATACTATGTATCCACCCCGGGTATAATGTTCGAGAATGTAAATAACGATATTCCCGAATCATTGTCGTATTTTTTGAAAAATTCTTGAATTCTTAAAAAAAAAACGTCATAATTTGGATCATTTAAAGTTAGTTTGAACAAATATTAGCCATACCATAATAAATGCTGTTCGGCTTAAAACCTTCCAATCTAAACTACAACTGGGTCTTTCAGTTTTTTTTTTTCATAGGCGATTTGGTTCGAAACGTCTCATACAAATTTTCTCGTCTTTTGGTTTAAGCGCATCTTACAGTGACATAGTGACCTATGAAGCAGCAGCAGTTTTCAGTCGTTCAACGTTAAAAAAAAGGCAGCGAGTACACTACCTTACAGGTGGCGTGAAAATGTGCGCATGTCACATAGAACGTGACTTCTAAAATCGCGTTATCTCAGGAATGATGATTCCTAGAAAAAAAATCATAAGGACCATTTTTGTAGATAATTTTAAGGTCTACAACTTTGGTTTTAAGTACTTTTTTGATAAAACTTACCATTTTCGACAAAAAATCAAAAAACCTGAAATTTTGACCTTTGACACCAAATAACTTTTGTAGCACATATGGGATCGATTTAATAGTGAACCCAAGGTCACCAAAATTTGGCTCTTCGGTGTTTTTTGTTATTTGACCACTATTTGTATGGCTAATTTGACCGGATAAAAAAGTCTCAAGCATAATTGACTTTAAAATTATTTAATACCGAGGTCTTCTTTACACTCATAATTTACGCTCAAGGGAAAATTTTTAAATTTCATTTCCGAAATATTTATTTGAAAAGGGTCTTAGATTATTTAATGCTTCCCCAAGAAAACTGGAACAAAAAAAACTTAAATTTACCAACCAAAAAAAAAATTTAGATTGCATGAAGGATCATCTTATTACCTTATTTAATTTTTAGGTTTAATATAATAGAGAACAGGATGTCTCTTTTTAACTGTTCTAACCCCGAGTAACATTTTTTCTACGCTTACAATTAGCCAGTAGGGGATTTTTTAATTTAAATATTTCATACGAGGTATTTCATTAAGGATGAACACGTAGCATATCTAAAAAAATAATAGTTGTAGGGCATTAGAAAAAAAATCCTCTTAAGCTCTTAGTTTTCTAACTATATCGTTAGGGGTCGTAAAATTTATGATCGTGTATAAAAATGCATTTTTCTTTAAATTAGCCCAATATAGGCTAAAAATAAAATATTACTGCAGTGATGGTGCTAGAATTCTAAATCTTTCTGATTTGTCACTTTATACTGTAGGGCGTAAAATAAGGGCGGTAGGAAAGAAAGTAGTTTTACTGCCTAAACGCCTATAATTTTGGTTTGTCTGAACAGAATTTTGCAGTATTATTTAAAAAGAAAGCTTTGTTGATTAAGAAACAAACTAAAAATTGTAATATTGGCTTTTGCTGCTTCCGCTAAAGGGCGCTAGTTAAAAACGTACAAGTGTTTTCGATCTTTTTTTAAAATTTTAAATGGAATGATACAATTATTTTATAAAAAACGAAAAGTGAATTAAATTTGCAACAAAAAAACTGCATATTGATATCATTATTTGTTCAACACTTATTGTAAAAGGAACGTTTTTTTGGCAGCGGAGAATTTGGTCTCAGATTTGCAATAGAACCTAATAACGAGCAATCACTTATAAGACTTGAGTCCAAAACTGTAAGAACTGCAGTCAAAAGAGCAAAACAGCAGATGCTCTTTAAAGATCACATTAATAAGCTTCAGCGCGGAATATTTTACAGAATCACAGAAAAACTCAATCTATCTTAAATCCTCATTAAATTTAAGATCGAGGGTTTCCTACTAGCATGTTAAGATAAGATGATTAACACACTGGTATACCGAAGTCAGTTTTTTTTTATATCCCTGATACTGTTTATCCAGTGCATGCTGTCAGTGGTAAAGCCACCGACATAACGATGCGCTTCGGGTACTTTACTATCACCTCAGATATTACTGTGAGAATGGCATTGATTAAATAGCAATTATGTCGTTCGCTCCCGGCAATATTGAGGCAGTAGTGGAAAATGACAATTGTTGTATATATTAGAATTATGCGTTTTCAACTACAGAGTCTTCATAAATATTCAAAATGACGTTTTGCAAAATGCAACTCTTGATACTTTCTGAGGTACTAAAAACAGCCGCTTGGATTTTAGCTCGCAATCGCATCTCGAATTCGCACGATCATGTTCTTTCTAGTGGTTGGTCATGTTTAATGAACAATGCTATGTATTTTTCCCACAAGTGAAAGTCCAACACTTTTAAGTCGGGAAGTTTAGGTGGCCACAAAAATAAACCACTTTTTCCAGTTCAGCCATTTGGGTATATGAAATTTAAAAAATGTCGGATTTGTTTTAAAAAAAATGTGCTGAGCATCCACATTGTTAATACCACATGGACATCTCTACTTGCCTATTTGTTTCAAGGCATTCTTTGGAGCTCTCCCATGGTAAGTAAACGAAAGGCAACATCTATTTGATGTCAATATTTTTGAAACGTTACTGTTGTTTTGGCACGCTTTAAAGATAGTCCTTTGCATTATTTGGACGAGTCTTAAAACGTTAACTCAGATAAAGAGTGAAGGGACGCATACAAAATGGCAAGATATTTTTTATTATGTTATTATTATCATCATGTTATTTGTAAAATTGGCTTATTATTTATTATTGTTAATTAAATTATAATTAAATGGATCAACACAAAATGTCACCATTAAACTGAAGGATTCCGATGCTAATCTTCTGATCCAGAGAAAGACAATTAAAACAGGATGGACAAACTGTGCAATACTGGAAAGGAGAGCAGAAGTAAGTTGCCTCAGATGTTTGGAATACGGTCACACTAAAGGGCAATGCAATGGTACTAACAGAGAACAGTCATGCCTTAAATGCGGTCAGGAAGGACATAAAATATCGCAATGTCGTAATAAAGATTTTGCGTATTCTGCAAACAAGAGGGACACCGGTCAAACAGTCGTAAATGTCAGACCAACACAAACAAATCCCCAATGAGCAAAACTATATCTAAAATAATTAAAATCCTTCAAATTAACACCGATAGGATCTGTGCAGCACATGACATGGCTCTAGAGACAGGCATGATTAAGGCAGGTATACTGATCATCAATGAACCAAATCGTAAAGCAGTAAGGGGTAAAAAAGACTGGATGTACAGTGATGATCTCAACACAGCAATTAAAATTATGGACCCAGATATTAGTGTTCGAGGACCGGGGCAGGGACCTGGCTATACATCTGTAGAAACTTGTGGCTTCTCAATTTATAGTTGCTACTGCTCAGGAAACGATGATATAGAAGATTTGAAAATTACTTTAAATGAAATAAGCACGCTTATTAAGGTAAAAGATGTACCAGCAATAGTAGCAGGTGACTTTAATGCCAAGTCGCCGGAATGGGGTATGCATTACAGTGATATGAGAGGCGAAATCATGACGGAGTGGATTGCTTCGAATAACTTTGTAATTGTCAATCAGGAAAACAAGCCCACTTTTAAAAGTGAAGGATACATACTTAATTTAACCATCTCGACGAAGGCAATTAAAGCAAGAATTATTCAGTGGGAGGTACTCGATGATGAATCCATGAGCGGACACAACTATATATCATTGGATGTGGTGGGGGAAAAGATGTCCAATACATTTGAATCGGTTGGAAAGGGCTGGAACTTAAAAAAAGTTAAACCACCAAAGACTTCAATTGGTAGTGAATCAATTACCTTAAACTTTAGAAGCACCGTCGGCCGACAAGTTTACAAACCAACTGGTAAAATTATGCGACGAAGTAATGCCGAAGAAAAAACTTTTCAGAGCGCACAAACCGATCTACTGGTGGAACAATGAATTGTCAGAACTTTTGAAGATTTGTGGACACAAAAGAAGGTTATATACCAGAAGTGCTAAAAGAAACCAGCCAGAAGTAACTCAAGCACTATAGGCAGCTTATCAAGAAAGTAAAAAAAAACTAAGGAAAAGCATAAAGAAGTCCAAACGCGAGCACTTGAGAAAACTCTGCAATGAAGTGGATATCGATATTTGTGGTAACGGCTATAAGATCGTGATGAAAGGGCTACTCGGTTTTCCTCCAAAAATTAATCTAACCATCCAACAATGGAAAAGGTGGTTGCGCCGGTGCCCGCAGGCGTACCTGCGCAAATAATCAAAGCCCTGACAGAAAGAAAACCCGAATACGTGCTGTCTCTTTACAATAGCTTAGCCAGAAGGGCTGAATATCCAACAGAATGGAAAAAAGCTAAACTGTTGCTTCTAAAAAAAGGAGATAAACCTCTTGAAAATGCTTCGTCATACAGACCGATATGTTTGTTGAATGTGGAAGGCAAACTCTACGAACACCTCATACTTGACCGGCTTCAAAAGGAACTAACAAGCATCGGAGGCCTATCCAACCAACAGTATGGTTTTAGTAAAGGTAGACAGACCGTGGATGCCATCAATCGGGTCATCGATATAGCTAGGAGTTCCGAAGACTACTCTCACACCCACCGTAGATTGTGCGCGATGATTACAATTGATGTCAAAAATGCTTTCAACAGCGCATCGTGGCAATTGATCCTAGATAAGTTGAGAAGCAAAGCGATCTCAGAAAGTTTAATTAACATAGCATCGTATCTTTCAGATAGAAACATACTTCTTGAGAGCAATGAAGACGCAAAGACTCTTAGCATAAATAGTGTAGACCGACTCTGTGGAATATTCTGTACGATGACTTATTCGAACTGGAAATGCCGGATGGGACAGAGTTAATTGTTTTTGCGGATGATGTGGCTATGGTCATTATTGCGAGGAGCGCAGACATCCTAATGAACAATGCCAATACAGGACTTCAACGAGTATCAAACTGGATGAAAGCTAGACACCTACAAATTGCTCCAGAAAAAAACTGAAGCTGTCCCACTTAGGAAGAGAAAAAAGCTAAATCCAAATTCTTTTAACATAGAAGGCGTTGAAATAAGACTCAGTAAGGCGCTTAAGTATCTAGGAGTATGGCTGGATTGCAAACTGACATTTGCTGAGCACATAAATAGAGTTATCCAAAATGCCGAAAAAACGACTTCAGCCTGATCAAGCCTAATGCCAAACATAGGGG
>JAHBCN010022418.1:13311-23444 GCA_019359885.1 Listronotus oregonensis
AAATTCATTAACTTTCCTTTCCTCAGCCCCACCACGTATCAGACCCTTGCCAATGTCATATTCGGCATGTCACCACCTTAAAAACCCCGGTATAAAATTCTTTTTCCATCATTATTTCCCAGTTATACTTTTTTTATATCTAACTGCAAACCTTAAAATCATTTTTTAATGCAGAAAAAAATTTTTTCTATTCCAATAATTCAATTTGTTTAAAAATTTTTTAGACTCTACGAATCAAAAAAAAACCGCATTAAACCCATTTTACCCCAAAAAAATACCTCATGACTTCTTTTCCCTTTGACTAACATTTTTCCACCCAAATCTAGCAAACTAAATTATTGACAAACAAGAGACTTAAACTAAATGCATACAAAAATTACCCAAAAAAAAGCTGAAATCTTGGTTCAAATTACAATTATTAAAAAAATGAAAAATTTAAATTTTCAACCCCAAAAAACAAAATTTTTTTTGACTTTTAAAAAATCGTTTTTAAAAATCACGGCGCCAATAGTATTTCTGGGGATTTTTAAAAATTTTTTGGAAACCTCTGAATAGGCAACCCGCAACATTTTGGTCACGTGGTGTACAGACATTAATGAAACCCTGTATATATATATATATATATATATATATATATATATATATATATATATATATATATATATATATATATATATATATATATATATATATATATATATATATATATATATATATATTTTAAAAAAAAAAAAAAACGCTATTACAATAACGATAATAAAAAAACAAAAAAATCAGATGTACGAGTTATTTACAAAAATATATTTTTTTTAAATGAAACCCCCCTTATTTTTACGTAAATTAAAAAGAGAATGAAATTTTCTATAAATTAGTTATTTACTTTTTTTAAAAAAATGAAAAATAGCGGAGTTATTTTTTTTGTATTTTCCATAACGGGACGCAGGCAATGGACTACTTAAAACGCTTTTTTTGTACAAATTATCGTAGTATGCTGACAAAAAAAAAAAAAAAACAAAAAATATCTTGTGTATCCGCCATGATTTTTAAAGTGACAACTAAAAAAATCATGAGGCAACAGTTCATTTATGCTACTTTTGTTTAAAATGCTTTCTTTTGGGGAAGTTTGATATGATAGAATGCAAAAAATTTCCAAAAAAAAAAGGCATCAGGTTTTTGAGTAAAACTATTTCCAAAAAAAAATATGCCAAATTTAAGATTTTTTTTCTCCTTTATAAAAAATTTTAATCAAAAAAAAGTTTTTTTTTAAGCGTAGAAATTAAAAAAACCCTTTTTAATTAATCAACAAACAGAAATTAATGTTTTGGCATTTTTAAAAAATTTATCGTGAAAACTCCACAAGGGGCTGTAGGTCAGATCTTGATCTATGCTAAGGAACCATTAATAAAATTAAAAAAAAATCAATATTACCCCACAAATGCAGACCCACAAAAACTTTGTTCCCCCCCGATTACAAAGGCGTATAAACTTTTGAATGGTTTGTAAATGCTGCATAGAAAATCCAAACTTTTACAATTAATTCTTTTTAAGCCATGATACTAACTTTCGTAATAGAGACATGTTTAACCGAAAGAACCAACATTATTGGAGCCTTGCAATCTCCTGCGCCATCATCCTTTCAATCCACAAAAATTGTTGGACCTGTGTTTTATAAAGAATCTTTGACAGGCAAAAAATATCGGAATTTACTAAGAAATGTGTTGAAGGATTTTTTGGATGATGCCAATATAGCCATTATTAACATAAAATATTTTATTAATGTTACTTAGTTATGCGTTATTATTAAAAAAAAACTAATACTACGATGTTTATTATTTACCCAAGTAATTAGAAGGTTTGACAAATTATATCCTTTATGGCGGACTTTATTTAAATTTAGTTTCTGACATGACGTACTGCGATATAATTTGTACAAAAATAATTTTAAAATTCCGGCGCCCCGTCAATTACGGAAAATGCATTTAAATTGAAATAACTCTGTTTTTTATCATCTTAAAAAATGTTAATAACTAATTGTATAGAAAAAATTATCTATCGAATTAACGCAACAAATACAGGGTTTGATTTTTTTTAGTTACCGTTCTTGAGTTATGGCTTATTATGTCAGTTTTTTTGGGCCCAAAAAATTTTGGGGTTTTTTTTTAAATTTGAGCGACGAGCGGCACGGGTTAACGTCGTTTAATCACTCAAATTTGCATCTCAATATCTGGAAAGGGGGGAAAAATTTTGTGGGGTTCAGACGAACAAAATTCTGACATCGATTTTTGCGGGCACCCTAATAATATATATATATATATATATATATATATATATATATATATATATATATATATATATATATATATATATATATATATAATAATATATAAATATATATATAATATATAATATATATATATATATATATATATATATATATATATATATAATATATATATATATATATTATATATATATATATATATATATATATATATATATATATATATATATAAAAATTTTATAAAATTAAAAATATATATATTTTAAAAATATTTTATATATATATATATATATTTTATATATATTATATATTATATATATATATATATTATATATATATATATATATATAATAAAAAATATATTTTAAAAAAAATAAAAATTTTAAAAATTTTATATAAAAATTAATAATATAATAAATTATAATTAAAAAAGGGGGCCACACATTCGAGTGCATGCTGGGGATCTCGAAACAAAAAAAAATAAAATCGGTTAAATTATGGCAAAGTTGCGCATTAGGTGCCTAACAACATGCCGATTGGAAAGTTGTAAAATTCCCAGTACTTCCCGGAAAATCAAAAAAAAAAATTTTCTGATTTCGTTTTTTTTTTTATGGCGTTATTTAAAGAGATCTGAAAAAAAAAAAATTTTCTACTTTTTAAGCTCTACAAAAAAAAGCGTTGAGAGATTTTGCGACTTTCGTTTTCGAGAACATCAAATTTATTTTTAAAAAACGGACCTGGGTTTTTTTTAATTTTTTTGAACCTCTTATTATCCCAATTTATACCTGACCCCCTATATATACAGGGGGCCACAATTCGAGTGCATGCATAGGGATCTCGGGAAAACCCTAAGAATACGAAGTCGGTTTAAAATTTTGGCAAAATTGCGCATTTAGGTGCCTAACAACATGCCGATTGGAAAGTTTTTAAAATTCCAGTACTTAGATATCCCGGGAAAAAAACCCAAATTTGCTGATTTCGTTTTTATTTTTTTTTTGGCGTTATTTAAAGAGATATGAAAAACAAAAACCTTTTCATGGATTTTAAGTCTACAAAACAGGTTGAGAGATTTTCCTAGACTTTGTTTTTTAAACCATCATCAACTTTATTTTTTTTAAAAGCGGGATCAATTTTTATTATTTTTTAAAAATAAAAATTAAATATTATAACATTTAAAATTTTTTTTAAAAATTTTTCCAAAAAACAAATAAAAAAGGGAAAATTTAAATTATTATGGGGGTTCCGTATTTGTTTAAAAATATTAAGTGTTATACATTTTTGTAAATTTGGGGTAAAAAGGGGTTCAAAAAATTAAAAAAAAAAACCTAGGTCCGTATTTAAAAAATAAAGTTGATGATGGTCTAACGAAAAAAAACGTCGTAAGGAAAATTCTCAACGCTGTTTTGTAAGAGCTTAAGAGTTTAGAAAAATGTCTTTGCTTTTTATATCTCTTTAAATAACGTCAGAAAAAAATAAAAACGAAATCAGCAAATTTCGGTTTTTGGATATCTCCCGGGAAATACTGAATTTTAATTTAATAAATAAATAAGATATAAAAAAAAAAAAAGCTCTACTCTATCTTATTAGACAATGGCTATCAAAATTCTTACTTAAAAAATTTTTTAAATAATTCTATAAATACTAATAATTTAAATAATAACAATAGAACAATAGAAGTTAACAATCTTCAGAACAATAAACACAGTTTGGCTTTTTTCTCTAAAAAACTCATCTTTTTTAAATCAATAATAAAACCAAAAAAACATTTTCAAATATTAGTGCCTTATCAACTGAGAATCAACCCCCTTATTATTTTTCACTACCATATTGGGGGGGTTTTTTTAAAATTTTAAAAAAATTTTAAAAAAAAAACGGTTAAAAAAATAAAAAAAAAATTTTAAAAAAGGGGGAAAAACCTTTTCCCGGGCTAAAAATTACAGATAGTTTTTTAAAAAAAACGGGGTTTTTTACTCTTTTTTAAAATGATAAAAAGAAAATTTAATTTATAAGGCCCCAAACTTTTTTTTAAAAAAAAATTTCCAGACATAAGAGCGATTGCAGACTCAATAAAAAAAAAAATGATATCAGAACAGTCCTTTTGACCAATAAATAACATAGATTTTGCTAATGAAAAAGGGACTTAATAAAAGAAAAGAACAAAAAAAAAAGACATTTTTTTGAAAGGGGTGGAGATTTTCCGGGGTGTTGTTATAATAAAAAAAAAAATTTTTGGGTCTAAGCATAATTTATTCTACCCCATTAGAAAACTTAAAACAAAACGATAATTAAATTTAGAAAGAATTTTTTTTTTTATCCATCCTTATTTTTTTAATAATTGTATAATAAAATATAAAGAAAAAAAAAAACCTAAATAATTTTTAAAAAATTTTCTGAAAAAATTTTCCGACATCACCTTTGTACATATATTTTTTGACGAAATAACAAAAAAAAAAAAAAAAACCCTACAAAGGAATGTTGTCCGTAATACCATACTGCTATTGATTTCGTTTGTATTAACTTAAAGTATTTTCAAGATGTTCTAGAAAACACTAGAATGTAAAAATTTTTAAAAAAAAATTTAAATTCAAAATTATGAGCACTAAGATGTAAAACAATAAATTGATTATGTTTCTTATAATGACTTAGCCTTGAAAACTCACTTTGCACGTAAGTTTTATTGTTATATTTTGTTATATATTTTTTTTTCGTTTTAAAACAATAAGTTGCATTTGTGTTTAAATTTTTTTTATTGAAAAAAATTTTTTTTTATATTGTAGCCTTAAAAGGAAAAATAAATTCCCCAGCTCGGGGTTTAGTAAAGATTTTTTCTTCAGCCTAAAACCGAACCCCAAGAATTTAGAATCTTTTTTTTTTTTATTATATATATATATATATATATATATATATATATATATATATATATATATATATATATATATATATAAAAAAAATTAAAATATATATATATATATATATATATATATAAAATATATAAAAATATAAAAATATAAATATATATATATATATATATATATATATATATATATATATATATATATAAATATAAATATATATACTGCTTATTTTCTACTTTGACAACAAAAAAAAAGAAAAAAAAACGTACTTTTGCCAACTGATATCTCCTCCTGATTCCTGGTATTTAAAGCTTTGTCTTGTATTTCTGATTCAAACCTAGCTAAGTCATTGTCCAACCTCCTTATGTGTTTATCTACCAGTTCATAGGTTTGAATTGCAAGTTGCACTTTATCATCTCCCAACTCCTGAATAAAAAAAAAAATATTAAAAACATAAATGTATTTAGTACTCGAGCTTTATCTTGCATAAAATAGATTGGCTCACATCCACAACGGCACAAATTTTTCCTAATAGTAATTTTGCGACGTTACTGAGATAGATGATTTAATAATTGATAATTATATAATAATGGTAATGATAAATTGATTATAATAATGATAAAAATTTTTAAAAATTTAAAAAAAATAATAATTTTGAATTTGGGGGGCAAATTATCGGGGAAAAAAAAAGGTCCTTGCTACCAATGCTAGCATTTCCCCGTATTGCTTTACTTTTTTGAAGTGGTTAAGTGGACGGGAGGAATTTTTGGGGGGCCATGCCACGAAAAATGATGCATCTTCCCCCGTAGCATCCCCCCCGCTCATCAACATCCCGACTTATGCCCCCCGCCACCAGGGGGGTCGTGGCCTTTTAAGCGGGTGTATGCACGATCGGCTGGTTTAAGGGCTTGTTGTCAAGTTGCCAATAGTACTGATTCACTGATGCAATAGAAAAACACAATAGCTAATGTTGGTTTTTATTAAAAGGGGAGCGGAAAAAGCAGCGGAGAAATTGATCTCAATCTGTAATAGAAGCTAATGACGACCCCAAAAAAACCCTTTAAAACTTGAGTCTAAAGCTGTAATGACTTTAAAAAAAAAGGGAGGCATGGAGGTGGTAGAGGAGCTTTTCCCCGCCTGAGGGGGGCCCCCCCACTTGCCCTTTAAAGGACTTGTGAAGTTTTTGGGTCTTATAGTCCCCATAGGAAAGTCTCGAGTTCTGGGGGGGTGAGTCAGTTTTCCTTCTTCCTCTTCTTTCTTTCTCTTTCAGTTTTCCTTTTTTTTTCCTTTCTTTTTTTTTCCCCCTTTTGTAAAATTTGGAAATAATAATGATGGCCCCCCCCAAAAAATAAAATATTCCCCGGGGGAAAAACCCCCTATTCGGTTCTCCCGGGGGGGGTTGCATTTGCACCATCGAAAATCCGATACCGTTCACAAATATATGGGCTTAACTCCAACTAAAATCTGTTCACCATTATTTAAATCTTCCAAACCCCAAATACCGTTTCTTCCCAAAAACCCCAAAGGGGGCCCAAAACATCAACCAACCACCTTTTTTTCCTAGGTTATGATCTCATTTCATCTTTTCGACTCCATGGCAGCATTTGTGCTTACGTTCGCAACGACCGGGATTGTGTTAGAGTTTCTAACCTAAAAGGGGGTTGGGCCCCTGATATTCTTTGGCAAACTTACTTTTAGATCTTCTACCAAATTCATCTCTGTATATCCCGGTCCCCGTCAAAAAATTTTCCCCACACCGAGTTCTTTGATTTCCTTTAAAAAAAGGGCCCCGACAATTTTTTTTCCCCCAGTTTTTTTTGGGGCCCAATGCCCCCCGGGAAATTTTTTAATGTTCATAATAAGGACTGGCTGGGCTCTACAAAAATTTTCCCCAAAGGCAGAGCAGCAAAAAAATTTGCCATCAACCCCCCCCTTATGCCTCCTTTTCTTGGGGTTCTAACCCCTGCCCCCCCCTGAACTCTCCAAGCTCATTGCTCCCCTTGTCCTCTGAAAGGTTTGGTCCCTTCCCCACATTCAGGCAACTGATCGCAGGGGCCCCCCTGAACCGTCTGGCACAACCCCCGGGGGGGGGTGGTCTGAAGATTCCCTTTTCCAGCTACCTTTGAAATCCTACCTGCTTTTCTCCCACGATCCTTCCGAAATATGTAAACAAATTACCAAAACAATTAATAGGCTTGAGCCCTTTTTTTCCCCCAACACTAAAAAGAACCCCATAACTTCAAAACAAAACCCGGGGGTTTTTTAAACCCTGTGACAAAGAATTTAAAAAATTCAAGCCCACAAAAGTTTCTCCAAAACCCAAATTAAAAAATCGACAGGCTAGCATCGAAGCAAAAACCCAATATAACCCAGCCCTAAGCAAAAGAAGCAAAAGACTGTTTTAACAATCGGATAAAAGAAAAAAATTTGTCTTTTGCTCCAATGGCAGTAAATCTTTCTGGTCCATTGCCAAATATATTAGTCAAAACTTCTGCAAAAATTTTTTTTCCCAAAATCTAATCTCTGAAGATGGAATTTTTTTCTATTTCAAAAAGGAAAAGCCCGAATTATTTTAAAGATTTGTGCCAATTCACGCGAACAGATCAAGCGTGTCTTTCTTCTTTAATACTAAAAATTTTGGGCGGGATGGCATACCAGCAAATTTTTTAAAAAAAATGTGCCCCCGACTGCCCCCAAAAAAAAGGATCCAATACTCCCCCTTCTAACTATAGACCTATATCTTTTTTTTTCTGTTTTTTTGCAAATTTTTTTGGAAAAAAATTTTTTTTTCCCAAATCATAAAGTAAAAAAAACCGGGTTTCATGATAGACAGTATGGATTGTCACAGAAGATCCACGGTGATTTTCTTTCCTTTGTCTCCACCGGGAAAAAACCCCCTTTTTGATTTTTTTGGGGGGGAATCCCAGATCGTTGCTCTTGACTATCCAAAGTTTTCGATCAGGTCTGGATGGGGGCTTCTTAATAAACTTCCTTCTTAGGGGCCTCCACCTAAGCTTTCTCTTAGCTCTCAGGTTTCTTTCTAAGGGGCGTTTTCAGTTTTGTTTGGGGAAAAGAACCCCCGCCCTTTTAAAAGCATCATAACGTTTAAGTACTATTTCATTAACATAATAATTATTTACAATAAAAATTAGTTTTTTCCCTAAAGGTCATAACTGAACATTTTACATTTAAAAACATTTTATTTTCCTTAAACCATTCTACAACCCTATTTAAATCCTCTTGCAGCTCTCTGCTATCTTTCATACTAGTAAAAATTTTTTTAAAAAAATTTTATCCGCAAATAACAGCCCAGTTGATTTTTGTTTTACACTCGGGCAACAAATTGATAAATATGCTAAACAGTAAAGGGCCTAAAAAACTGCCTTGTGGCATCCCCCCAAAAGCAGTAAATTTATCTGAAAAAAATTTACCCCAATTTTTTTCCCTTTGCTTTGATCCTCTAAGTATGATTTTTAAAAAAAAGTAAGCTGACTTGGATAATCCATAGTCAATCAACCTGTCAGAAGTATAGCGGATCCACTTATGAAAGCCCTCTCAAAATCAGTATATATTACATCTAGTTGTTTGCCTTCATCAATGGCTTTGGCAGCGAATTCTGAGAAAACACACAGATTGGGGACAGTGGATTTGTCTGTTAAAAAGGGGTGCTGAGATAAAGAAATTTTGGCATCATTGCCTTGGACAGACCCCCATGAAAAATCATCTCAAATTTTTTTGCCAACACATTGATAAGACTTATGGGTCGAAAAATTAATTATTTCTTTTTTTTGTCCACTTTTAATAATGGGTGTTACTAAGGCTAACAGATCAGATGGTTTTTTTTTTTTTAAAGCTTTTTTAAACATGTATGTTAAGGGCTTCAAAAAAATCAGTCAGGCCCCAAAAATATAACCCCGGAAATTTTTCATTGCCGGGGGTTTTTTTGGGTTTTTTTTTGATATGTTTTAAGACATCCCGATTTTTATTGGGAAAAAATGAAATTTAATAAATGGTCTTGCATGAGAACCTGTCTGATCAGACACATTAAAAACAGATTTAAAAATTTTTCAAAAAAATTTGCTATATTAACTTTATTATAACATTCATTACCATATTTTACTCTATGGAACCCCTGACTTTTTTTCTTTGTATAAAAAAACCCGAAAGATGTGGGGGGGGAGTTTATATTAAGCTCTATTGTCTCTTTTGTTTTTTTTCTCTATCTTTGTTTGATGTTTAATGTTTTTTTTTGTTCTGAATAAATACTGTAACTAGCTTTTGTGTTTTACCTTTCCTCATAAAAATTTTTTTAGTCTACAATACTAATGCACTGTATATTGAAATTAATTTAATTGAAATAAACCAAAACAACTGAGACAAACGAGAAAAACAAGACGAGACAAGACAAACGTTTTTTTCGTCTCGACCCTTTTTTTCGTCTCGTCTGAAATATATTATCTCGAAAAATTCGAGACGAGACAAGGCTTTATCTCGTCTTGTCTTGGGGGCCCCAAAAATACTTGGGGGGGCCTTTTATCCAGGGTTTTCATTTAAGCTACACATTTCTAATATTACAAACAAGGCTTTTCAAATGTATGGATTTATCGTTAGAAATTGTAGACCGTTCAGGAATATTGCCTGCATAAAAAAAATTTTATATTGCATATTGAAGTATTTTAGAATATGCTTCAACTATATGGAGTCCACAATATGAAAATCATAAATATAGTATTTGAAAAAAAACAAAATAAATTTTCAGATATCTCTATTATAAAGAAACTGGAGTCTATGATTTTGGCATTTCTAAAGCAAAGTTAACTCAAAAATAGGTTACCAAATTTGGAGACACGCTGAGTATTAGCCTCTTTTTGTATTTATATAAATTAATAATAACCATATTTTATCCACTTTTTTTTTTTCTCAAAAAAATTTTTAGGTTCCCATTACCGAACAAGGGATCCCCAAAAAAACCCTTTTTTTTGAATAGTGCCAGAACC
>JAHBCN010022419.1:0-13377 GCA_019359885.1 Listronotus oregonensis
ATAAAACTGCGTTTTGAAAAAAAAAATTTTGAAAAAAATGCAGTTTTTTAGTGTACCCTTTAAAACCCCCGGGTCACCCCTGACTATCCATCACCAAAATTTAATCTTTTCCCGGGCAAGCAACAGAAAACAGCTTTTAATTCGTTTCCTTTTCAAAAATCAACCAAAAAATCCCCAAAAAAACGTTTCCTTCAGTGTCCGAGTTTTTTTCCCCCCGGCCCGTGCTAAAATCTTTGACGCTTGATTTATCATCTGGATTATGTAGTGTCATTCGTATCGTAGTTACTATTTGTAAGTATAAAAACTAAAGATGATCCGGATTCATGATCCGATAAATAGGAATCGATTCCCTAGATTTGAAACCATTATTCGTATTGGTGATTCGTTCGAGGATACGGATCTGTAAATCGATTCCTTTTATGAAAGATCCGTTCCAGCTCTGCTGCTCACTGTGAATTACATATAAAAACAAATTTCAGTTTTCAAATGATTTTATATTTCGACATAAATATAATACACTATTTACCTAAAATTAAACAGAAAACTATGTTTTTAAAATACGGCCTATTTTTCAAATTATCTCTTACATTATTAAATAAAAAATAAATCTATTTTACAAATTAAAATATTTTCTAAAATTCTTGTTATAAGTAATTCGTAATAACAATTATATTTTAGGAAAAAAATGGGTTAAAAATATTTGAAAGGGGGAAAATTTTCCCAAAAATATTTATATTAAATATTAAATTTGAAGTTCCGGAAATACTGAAAATTTTGGAAATTAAAAAAAAAAAAAAAAGAATGCTTTTAAAATCAAAACAAAGTTTCTTACTTTGTAATTCGGCCAATTCCGGAATTAATAGAAAAAAAAATGATAAAAAAAAGGTCATGGAACTCGGAAATCGTTTTTTTAAAAATTTTTTAAAAAATCTGGGAAAATTTTTTTTTTTAATTTGGTTGGCGTTTTTAATTGAACCCAAAATCTATTTGGTTATTTATTTCCGGGGAAACCAAAATAAAAATTTTTACCCCTTAAAACTTAAAATTTATTTTTGGTCTTTAACCTTAAATGAAAAAGGATTTTTTTAAATAAAATCCGAAAAATAAAATAATTTTGGAAATTAAAGGGGTTTTTTTAATTTCTAAATTTTTAAAAGGGAATTTTTAGCCTTTTAAAAATTAATACCGAAAAAGTTTAATTTTGGAAAGGGGGTAAATTTTTAAACAAAAAATAATTTTTTTAATAATGTAAAACACTTTAGATATTTTAATGAAATTTGGCATACATGTAGCATATCAAGAAGCATTTTTTAGTGTACCACATTTTTTTTTATTTGCCAAAATAGGCAGGTCAAATTCTGTACGCCACTAGTGGAAATAAAAAAAATGGGGTTCATCAAAACAATGCTTCTTGATACATAGTACATGTATGCCAAATTTCATTAAAATATCTAAAGTGGTTTTTATAGTTTAGTTTGATTTCTGGGAATATCAAATTAAGGTAATTGTCTCGAAAGTTGCCTCATCTCCGATTTTGACCAAATTTGGTATACGGGGGTTTTTTGGGGCGCTGATTACGAATCTGCAAAAAATTTTCGGCAACGTTTCGTTTACGAGATATTCATCATCAAAGTTAAAAATCAAACTAACCTAATTTTCACTATATTCCCCTTCTTTTTGCAGAATTCTTGATTGTTACACTAAAGTGGCACACAATATTTTATAAACACCTTTTAAAACCTTGTATTTTATTTATTTTACACCTTTTTTCCATTAAATTGCGAACTTTCAAGTTAAAGGCAGCAACCACATTTGTTTACAAAAAGGCTCAGTGTATACATGGTTGCCTACACGTTGCGGCGTGTGAAAGTGGAGGTTTGCAATTAAATGGGAAAAAAATGTAAATTAATATAAAAAACAAGTTTTTTAAAGGTGTTTGTGAAATATTGTGTACCAATTTGTGTAAAAATCAAAAATTCTGTCAAAAAAAGAAAATAGTTAAAAAAAAGGTTAGTTTGATTTTCAACTTTGATGATGAAAATATCCAAACAAAGTTGCCGAAAATTTTTGCAGATTCGTAATTAGCCCCCATTCGGCTTCTAAATCGGAAAACCCGGGACTTACCAAATAAACTTTAAAAACCTATCTATATGGCTAAAAAGTTTTATTTACTTTTTTATACATATTTTTTAAATATTAAAGATACCTAACGTGCCTTCACCAGTAACTGTTTTTTAAAAAAGTCATGTCAGAAGTCAATGTCAGTTACCAAAACACAATTTTTTAGTTTCTTATCTGTTTTAAGTAATATAATCAAATAATTTATATTGCTACACCCGTCCGTCGATAACTAATAAATTTAAATAACATATATATATATATATATATATATATATATATATATATATATATATATATATATATATATATATATATATATATATATATATATATATCTTATAACGGGTTGCCAATGTTTTCAAGTAAGTTAATTTTCTATTTTTATATAATTTCATAAAAATAATTATTTTAATATAGTACTTAAAACAAATCAATTTTATAAAGAATTAAACCTTTTTATGTCTTTTCATGTTTTTTGTTACTATTATTGCGAGAGCAGACTAGCTCTCCATAATAATCTCTAAAAAAAGTATAATTTTTTAAAATAATATATAAATATCTTTATTCTGGAGAAAAGCCAAATAATTTTTCTTTTAATCTAAAGTGGTATTACAGATATTAATAATAAATTATTTATTTTTAAAAATTTTACCACCCTGTATCTAAAAAGTTAAGACGTTTAGGACATACGTTCATATAAAGGTTTCTTCTTAAAATAAACCCAAAAATTTCCTCCCTAAATATTGACGTACAATTAGAAAACACCCTGTATAATGTAAAAAAAACTTACCAAACATATTTTATTTCTCGTAAACAGTTGATTTCATCGATGTCTATCAAGTCAAGAATACCTTTTTTTTAGTTTAGGGTTAAAGCTATTCAAAAATAATATTGTTAAGCCTTTATCATACAGGGTGTTGAAAAAATTGCTATTATTGTGTCAGAGCTAGTCCGTCCATGGCAAACTAAATAAGCCAAATATTATTTAATGTGTTCATTTTAAGAAGACTTATTTAGTAACCATCATATTAAAAAAATAATAAATTACGCCCAGTATTTTAAAAGTTATTTAAACAAAAACGATTTCCAGTGGCGTCCGTTATGTACCTGTACCTCTATAGGGGAGGGTCATAGGAAAAAAGTTTATAGAAACTAGTCATAATATTTTTAGGTTTTCTATTAGATTCTGGGACATCCTGTATATTTCTTATACTTTTGTGTAGTACAAATTTCACATTAGAAATTACGAATAGTTTAATCTCGATCTCGGGTATTCACCGATTATTGCTTATTGGCTATTGCTTGCTATAAAAGAAGTTTAATAGTACTCCCATATAGACGGCATTGATGCTTAATACAATAATCAAGGTGTGATATCGATAAAGATATGCCACTTGATCAAATTACACAATTTTGCTTTTAACTTTGTTTCATTCTCGCAATTGTCTTACCAAATACCATTCGTACTTAGATTTTAAGTCAGATATTTTTTGCCTGGTTTAATATTCGGAAATTTAACTCGTATATCCGGCCAAATCTGACCATACCTATGATAAACTTTCATTAAATCTTTAGTTTTTTAAGTTTTGTAGTTTTTAATTCTATATTCCCAATATTTCCACAGTTTCCTGATATATTTCCGGAAGTTTTCCATCACTAGTTAAAAATAAATAATTCTTAAAATATAATTATTAATTCTACCTATATTGAAACTAAACTGCTGCTTAATTCAACTGCTACTGGATATTTTTTTAGCAAATTCCAAATGGTTATTAGTTATTAGTTAAAGTATCTAATAATAAAATAAAACAAGATGTGGTTTTAACGTTTTTGCGGGAGAATTTTTTTTAGAGAAATATAGCTATTCAATTTTTTTCTGTTTGCTAACTAGAACCTGTAAAATCACCTGAAAAATTATCCGCTACCAAAAACCGTTAAATACAGAAAGGACAATACAGGTTGTCCCAACTCTATTTATACACTAAATATCTCTGCTCCTGTACAAGATAGAAAAAAGAAATTAAAATAAAAAATGTGTGTTTGGTAACAATAATTTTATTAACAGTATTAGTAAATATACAGGGTGTCTCAAAAACATAGTTTTCATTGTTAAGTACGTTTCTTTAAATGGAACGCCTTGTATATTTTGCCAAATTTTGACTCTACATTAATTTTGCATCGAAAATGTTAAATACACTATACGTCAATTATTGCTGGTTTTTGAGATAATTAAGTAACTAATAAAGGGACTAAATTTGGCACTCTGATACTAAAAGAATTATTTTAAAATAATCATGACAGAAAATAGTACCAAAAACCTGTCAGCAGTTTAAACATTTTCTATAGGATTTAATGGTAATTGTTTTTATTCTTTAATCGTTTTTAATTATTACATGAGTAAATTAGATAATACTACAATTATAGGTCGTTATCTTAAAAACCAGCAATAATTGACGTATAGCGTAATATACATTTTTGATGTAGAATTCAATAAAGTCAAAATTTGGCAAAATATACAGGGCGTTCCATTTAAAAAACGTACTAAACAATGAAAACTGTGTTTTTAGGACACCCTGTATATTTACCAATAGTGTTAATAAAATTAGCGTCACCAAACACACATTTTTTATTTTAAGTTTTTTTTTGAATCATGTACAGGGTGTCCCAAACTGGACGCGTTCTTATGGGAACAACCCTTATTTGAAGGGATAGAAAAAAATTGACCAAGGTGTCCGGAGCTCAAATTTAATGAGAAAACTACTGGCGCTAACAAAACTTTGCTATCTCTCATCGTTTGGCCACTAGAGGGCGTTTCTCGAATTTCGTCGATTTTTAAATGCCCCATAACTTTCTTATTAATAAAGATAATTAATTTTGATAAAAACTTTTTAGGGGCACTTTTTTTCGTAGAATTCATTGCGATAGGCAGATTTTTACAGGGCGTTTAGATTTTCGTGCACCACCTCAAAATCAATTTTTTTATATGGACCACCCTATATATTATAAGATTTTTGAAAAGCTGGTACAATTTCCTAAATTTTGATGTATCACTTGTTATATGTTTATCTTAAAAACCATTAAGCAGTATTACGATTTAAAAATTAAAATAATGTGCCTACAGAAATCAACATTGCCATGACTAATAAAATGACATAGGATGCTAACATGTTAAGATTAAAACAACAGATCTAAAGTTTTATGATAAGATTACTCATAGTTAATATATTAAATTAATAATTATCTAAAACACAAACGACAACAACAACAAACCAACAATATTAACAAAAAAACATAACTCTACCTAATCCTAATATAAAATTTTATGGAATTTAATTAACGATAATAAATAAACAAAAATAAAATTATGTTAACAAATGTTCAAATTGTCTCCCATTTTGTTGTACGCAAATTCTACATCTTTTTTTAACAGCATTAGCTGCATTAATAAAGTTCTATATTTTGAACTCAGTTAAACGCACCTCGCAACGCCCTTTCAAATTCTTCCGGCTATTAAAATTATTGTTTTTATAAGTAAGGTCTCTAATTCTACCCCAAAGAAAAAAATCTAAGGGAGTCAGGTCCGGTGACCTGGCAGGCCATTGTATGGGCCCTTGATTTCCCATCCAATTTTCACGAAACTGAACATTAAGGTAATCGTTTATGGTTCTTGCACAATGCGCAGGGGCACCATCATGCTGGAAGAAGACTCTGGGTATCAGATTTATGAGAATATCTTCCAAGAATGGTCCCTTTAAATATCCAAATATTGTCTAGAATTCAGCGGTTCATCATAAATGTAGGGTCCAATGAATTGTCCTCTAAAAATTCCCACCCACACATTGAAGCTAAATCTTCCTTGTTGTCTGTTTTGGACAGTCGCATGGGGATTTTCTTGGGACCAAGTGTAATCATTAAACCGATTAAATATGCCCGCACCACTAATCGAAGCCTCGTCAGACTAAATACAATTTAAAGCAAAATTTGGTTTATTTTGTATTTTATTTAAAAACCACTGACAAAAACGAGTTCTTCGATCAAAATCCCCAGGGAGAAAATGATGGATTTTGCGGGTTCGATAAGGCTTAAATTTGTTTTTTTTTTTAAAATCCTGTGGTTTTTGCTTCTGGATATGCCAGTCTCTGCTTCAAGTTTTCTTGTGGAAGTTGTACCACTATTTTCATATAAAGTGCCCAATTCGGTTAGAGTTTTTACTTCATTTTTGTTTTAAATTTCTTGATTTTGAGCATAATTTGCTCTGAGTTTGTTAAAAGAGCCAAAATTTTGAAGATTATCGGCAAGCCTAGCAAATACATCCCTGGATGGTTGCTGCCGTTCAGGGGTATCTTTGAAAATACAAGTTTCTTGCCGCCTAAGCATATTTGTTGCTTTCTATGTAACATTCAAGCATGTTGAACTTTTCAAAATTTTCATACATTTTTAACACTTTTCAAACACCTTTCTTAAAAAACTTATTTAAATTACTTCTTTCAAACTAATACCAAAATATTTAACAATATCAAGTACCACTGTAATTTCTCAACTATTCAGAAGCTGTTAAAATATTAAAACAAATATCATATGCACGGCCTACTGCTTTTGTAGAACTTTAATTTGTACTTTTCTAAATCGTACACTGTATTTTTAGTCATGGCAAGTGATCAGCACATTTTTGTAATTTTTTGTAAACGCATGTTTTAAAAACATGTATAATCACATAGGATTACCATATAAAAAAATTATAAATATAGTGGTATTAAAAAAGGGTACGAAAATAAACGCCCTGTAAAAATCTGCCTATCGCAATGAATTACGAAAAAAGTGCCTTAGAAAGTTTTTATTAAAATTAATTATCTTTATTAATAAAAAATGGGCATTTAAAATCGACGAAATTCGAGAAACGCCCTCAGTGGCCAAACGATAGAGATAGCAAAGTTTTGTTAGCGCCAGTAGTTTTCTCATTAAATTTAGCTCCGACACCTTGGTTAATTTTTCTATCCTTCAAATAAGGGTTGTTCCCATAAGAACGCGTCCAGTTTGGGACACCCTGTACAGGCGCAGAGATATTTAGTGTACAAGTATAGTTGGAACACCCTGTATTAGAAAAAAATCATTTTTTTGAAAATAATGAATATCTTGAAAAACGGAGCAAAAAGCTGATAACCTTGTTTTTGGAATAGACGACTGAATAACACCATATAATTAAAGAAATGAAAATTACTTGTTTTTGGTGATCGCTGTTAACATTTTTTCAGGACTCTTCTTTTACTCCATTGGAATAAGAATAGAAACAACTTTAAAAAAATTTAAATAGCCATTTTTCTTCAAAAAAACGTTTTCCTACAAAACGGCGAAAACCGCGTTTTTTTTTTGAAGATTAATAACGATTTGTAATTTACTAAAAAAAATGTACAGTTGCAGTCGAATTTAAGCAGCATCTTACAACGAATGCTCAATTTTTTTTTATACACGCCCTCTTGGTCTCTACAAGAATTTAATAATACTTGACAGTAAAGTAAAAACATGTATATACTATGGCGTACACGATTTTAGGTTAAATTATACAGGACTCAACAAAAAGTTTAATAAATTAGACACAAAAAAAATAGTTTTACAATTTTTATGTTCAAAATGGGAAAAATGACTCATTTAGGAATTTAGGATGTATAATAAATAACACAAAAATCTTGGTCTTCCATTGTCTTTATTAAACAAAACTTTTGGTTATTGATGTTTTTCAACCTTTTTTCAAGTGAAAACAAAAACAATTTTTGTACAGCTTATATACTTTCCGTTGTTCACCGAACTTAACAATTTTCACAGTTCCCCCTTTTACCAGATGTTAGGGGTGTCGATCTAAGGCACTAAATACTTTTTGGTTTTTTTTTCAGATTTTTTATTTTTTAATTTTTTTCGCCATTGTTGGGTTTTTTTTGACCATGCGTGTTCGAAATCCCTGGCGTTTCATCTGGTTCCATATGTTTTGTGTTCTTTAACTCAAATTTTTTAGTAGTTTTTTTTTCCCAATTAACCTCAAAACTTTTATAAAAAAAAACGCATTACCATAAAAAACACGCTGGTTCAGAAGACGGATTTGTCCCAAAGGGCTTCGTTGTCTCCCAAGAATTTTGGATTCTAGCTTGGATTATCTTGAGGATACAAGTGCAGAACTTTCTAAAACTGGTTTAAAATTATTTTTAAATATTCCAAACAACATTTTATTGTCATGGATAACAAGCTCCCAAAAAGTCTGCCACAAAGCAAAAGTTTGATCAAGTTAAAAACTGAAATCCAAAATATTTTTAAAAAATTTATATTTATTTTGAATTCAGTTACAAAAAAGCAACTTTTGGAAGTCTAAACTTATTTTGAATTAAAAAAACAATATTGATAATTTGGCTGAACAGGCTGGGCAAACTTCTTTTATGTATCACTTTGTTTAACCCAATTGAGCATTTATGGAACCAAGTAAAATCAAAGATAAAGAGCAGAAGATGTTGCGCCTATTTTAAAGTCCTAGTGTTATAAATTTGATAAAAAATGTAATTACAACATACCATTTTGAGAGCTGGAAAAATTAAATAAAGCACATTATAAAATTAAAGACTCTTAAAATTTATAAAAAAAACATAAATCCTATTTTATTAATCTCAATGATGATTCTGATAGTAAAACAAATTAGTTTAAATAAATTTAGATTAAAAATGTAATTATGTATAGATAATATAGTTATGAATTTAAAAAAAATTTGCATATATTTAATTTTTTAATGTAATTTTAAGATTATACCTACTTAAAGAAACAATCTATATACGGGTGCCCACCACATTCGCCTCAGTTTTTCTACAAGAAATAAAACGAGTTGGGGAAAAACTTAGCACGGTCACATGTGGGTCCATGAGGAGCATATTTAAAATTATTTGAAATATACAGGGTGCCCCAAAAAAGTACATATCAAAGTTATATTTTTCTTATGGAACACCCATATTTTTATATTTTTAGATACTATGGACCAAATAAGGGAGTTATGTTATATTTCCTATACCTAAAAC
This sequence comes from Listronotus oregonensis, assembly GCA_019359885.1. Classification (NCBI taxonomy): domain Eukaryota; kingdom Metazoa; phylum Arthropoda; class Insecta; order Coleoptera; family Curculionidae; genus Listronotus; species Listronotus oregonensis. The sequence goes on from JAHBCN010022419.1 coordinate 9,171, forward strand.
TGACCGTTTCTGAGAAATTTAGAGAAATTTAAAATACAGACCATAATTTAAAATTGTTTTTCATCCTGTAACATATAACGAGCTGCTCGTGATTAAATTTATTCTTAGCTCAAGGTTTAAGTTAACTATTACATAAAAGTTTAACCTTAATATTACACAGAGTGTTGAAAAAAATTGCCTCAAAGTTTGAACACACATTTTATTAAATAACTTCCTTAAGTTAAATGGAATACCCTGTATTTAGTGGCCTATTTTGATGCGAAATTAAATTCCCTTTAAAACCATATATAAGGGTTTCCTATACCTATCTCTTCTGCTTTTTATGCAAAAGGCATTTTTATATTTGACTTATCATTTATCTTAAAAATGAAACACCCTGTATTGTAATTAAAAATCTTTTTATTAAGGATCACGTAGATTCGCTAAAAGCACAAGTGTAAATTTTTAAAAATAAGATGCATCTCAAGTAAAATGCAGGCAAAGTAAGAACTACAAATTATTGTCATTTCCAAAATATTAAAGCATTCTTAAAATTGAGGATCGAAATATAGTAGAAGGCACACCTGCTCAATTGTTGAGACGAAATATGATGAATTGCCCTTGTTTCTTAGCAAATGTATCAGACTTTATGGTAAAATAAAAAACTCTGTTCCAATTATTCCTCCCCCACGTTAACGGAATTCTGTGCTGGTGATTAAGGGTTCTAAAAATATTAGGATTTTCGTCACTGTAGTAGTAAAAGATATGTCTGTTAAATAATCCGTTTTATGAAAAATTAATTGTCATTTTTAAAAAAAAAATTTTAAAAAGGGGGGGGGGGGGTTTTTTTTTCCCCAAAATTTTAAAAAAAAAAAAAGGGATTTTTTTTTTTTTCCCCCTTTTTTTTTTTTTTTGGGGGGTTTTAAAAAAATTTTTTTTTTTTCCTTTTTAAAAAAAATTTTTTTTAAAAAAAAAAATTTTTTTTTAAAAAAATTTTTTTAAAAAATTTTTTTTTTCCCTTTGGGAATTTTTTCAACACTCTGTATAATATTAAGGCAAAATTTTTTTGTGATATTTTTTTCGGGCAGCTTTTATTTAAGGGTGAAACCCCTTTTTAAATTGGTCTTTTTTTAAATTTTTTAAATTTTTGGGGAAATTTTTGGGAAAAAATATAAAAAATCCCTTTTTTTTGGAAAACCAAAAAAATAAAAAAAAATGGGGTGTTCCATAAGAAAAAAAATAATTTTGATATTTATTTTTTTTTGGGCACCCTTATTTTTAAAAAATTTTAAAATACTCCTCAGGCCCCCTATGCCCCAAATTTTTTCCCCTTTTTTTCGTAGAAAAACCGGGGGGGGTGTGGTGGGCCCCCTTTTTTTGCTAATGTGGATATATTTATATGTAGGTAGGTATATATATTTGTCTGTCCACTGATTCTGGAATTATGGCGAGCTAAAATCATGAAATTTGGAACAGTGGTAGTCTTTAGCAGTGGCTAGAACCTAACGAAGCCCGTTTTTAATTTCGCCCCCGGGACAAAAATAGGAGCAAAAAAGTGTTTCCGTTAGCCGTACACAAGGCGTCTTACGGAGACAGAGGCTACTTAATATTGTTTCTCGCCTGGCGGAGACAGGCTTTCATCTAGTAAATTATAAATCTTTATATTATTAGAGTCCGTCCCTAATGTTCTGTCCTTTAATACCTACTGATCCGCATTTTTAATGTTGTCGGCAGGTATAATCCATAAATGAAGGCAAAATCTAACACGGTATACTTTGAGACAAACTATACAGGGGAATTTGGTAGATGCAGATGCATTATTTAAAAACATTGTTGTCCGGTCTTGTTTCAGTAAGAGTGGTTTGGAATTCAAATACTTTTTTGATGCTATACTTATTTGCGATTCTGCGGATCTTTTCCGAAGTTACTTTATTATTCCGTATCTTAAAGGAACGGTATTTAAATCCCACCCCACTTTAAGAAGTATTCTTACTAAAACAAGACCGGACAACAATGTTTCAAATAGTCACTGCATCTACCAAATTCCCTATGAATTGGGGAAATGAAAAGATTACTTGAAAAACACAAAAAACAACAGCGCATACAATGGTCGAAAGCAAAATTTATTCATAAAAAACTCATTGCGGGAAAAGAAAATTTAAAGAAGCTGTAAGAATTGTAAACAACCAAAATATAATTAGCAAGCCTAGTATCGACATTCCGAATATCTGCTAAACTGTGAAAAATCGGTCAAGTTTTGATGAACAACGGATAGTATACAGTAAAGCGCAGACCACTGCGAACATAGGACGATCCTAGACGATTTTGGATGTACCTAAAAACGCCGCACGCATTGCTTATCGATCAATAATTTTCCAGCGAACAATTCAATACGTTTATTTCTGAAATAGTTCTTTAGTATCGAACGCTCGACAGCAATAGTTGTATTGTGTCGATTATTTGCGACCAAAAAGTTTTTTTTAATAATAGTTATTAATAATGGATGTTTACGAACTGGAAGACAAAATTTAAATTATTGAATGGAATTACCGTTAGGGGAATTGGGGAATTATTTATAATTTATTTCTAACCAGGCCGACTCCCACGATTTCCACTATTTACCGAATCATTAAAAACTTTCTGACATTTGGTTGTTTAACTCCAAGAAAACATAAACATGATAGTGCCTCAGAAAAAAACAACAAAAGGGAAATGAAAGAAATTATGGTAGTGGCAAGTGTTATTAAAAATCCTACAGTTTCCATTAATACAATTGCAGAACAGGTTTTTTTTTAGCAGAAGATCAGTGGAAAGAGTGCTGAAAAAAATTGATACCGATCCTACAAAGTAAGAAAAACCAATTAAATTTTCCCTGATGATCATTTTAGACGAAGGCAATTTTTTGAAACTGTAATGGAAATGAAAAATAACAATGAAAATTTTATAAGAAACATTGTTTTTACTGATGAATCGACATTTTTACTTCATGGTCTCACCCAACGATTTTTTTCTGAGGTCACGTAAAATCATAAATTTATGGTTTCCGGGGGAATAGGGCTAATAATCTACAAGAATTGCAATTACAAATTGGGAATTGGGAATTTAGGATTATTACCCTTAACATTCTAGCAAATGTCAGAAGGCGTTTTTATGACAATCTTGGTTATTGTTTGGCTCAAGAAGGTGGTTTATTTGATCATCTTTGATAACTTGAAAAAGAATTTTTCTTTTTTTATTTTATGAATGCACATTAAATTATTTTCTTAAAAATATCTTCTACGTTCCATTATTTATTTGAGAAAATTATTTTATTTTATTAGGAAAAACTGTTTGGTTTTTAAGCAGCAAACGTTGCGGTCTCGTAAGCCACTAATTTTAAATTTATGACTGATAAGAAATCCGATCGAAGTCGGTTGACGCTAGCTAGCTCCTACTACTTGCCTATAAACACTGCATCCTCTTACTGAAAATAAAAACGTAGTAAACAACTAAACTGGACAGATAATTCTTCCGAATTTATCACCGCACTCCCACCAGTCCTAACCAAAAATGCGCCACGTGAGAAAACGAGACGGAAGTTGAGATGCAAGCCACAAAATTATTATTGGTATTTTAGAATTGGGTACATCCAAAATTGTCCAGGAGCCTCCTATGTTCGCAGTACGGTGCGCTTTACTGTATAAGTCGTATATTTTAGGAATAGTTTTTAGTTATCACTAAAGAGATACATTACTAATCGAAACGTTGTATATCAATTAACAACTAAAGACAATGGAAGTCCAAGATTTTAGTGTTATTGAAACCATAACACTTTCAAGAAAACCTTCATGTACAATATTTAACTGAGTGCCATCCACAGTATTTCTATTTACACTAAAAATACTTTTTTACTATTGTTACCTAAATTTTAGGTAATCCTTTGTTACCTAAGCTTAATTAAGACGATATGATTTTTCTATACTTATAATTTTCTAAAGATATGATTTGGTTTTTACGATTAGTTCTATTTTTAGACACTACAACGACAAAAACGAAATATTTTTTGAATATATTGTAAATTTAAATATAATTCAATACTTTCTACAGTCTAATACAGTCTTTATTTTCCTATATTTTTTTTATAAATGAAAATGGGCTTGGAAATTCACATTCAGTTGAGCCACTGATTTAAAGAAAAATCACACCATATGGCAACTGTGTATATTATTTTAAAACGAAAAAAAATTGA
>JAHBCN010022420.1:0-13447 GCA_019359885.1 Listronotus oregonensis
TTCTCAGATAGTCATTCCGCGTCGAATGAGCTATCGCTCATAATTTTCGAAGCCTTCTAACTATTTTCGCAGGAAACACACATCTCGACTAGACTATAGTGTTTATTTATGAGAATTTATTAGTAAAAATATGATAAGAATTTCCATCTGGACATTTTTAGATCCAGATCGACCTATTAGGAGTCTTCCCTTTAGGCTTTTTCCGCAGGGCAATATAGTTTTTTGTGATCACCCTGTAAATAAAAGGTCGGTCATACAGTTTTTTTTATATATATCGTAACGTTAAACATAGCTTTATGTATGGCGGCTCTCCAGGAACAGAAAAGGGAATTAGGGATAAGTTAGGTAAGAAACTAAATAGAACTCAATTATTTTTTTGTTAAATTAAGTTTGATCGCTTTAAATATATTTACAATATGTTACAGCGTTTCTGTTTTGTATTAAAATTAAACCTAAGATCATTGATGTACATTTTGAGTTAATTTTAAAAGATCTGCAGAGTCGAATAAGATTGATTTTTTTGCTACATGCATCATGTAAAGTCCAGTTTTAATTTTAAAGTATATATGTAAAAACATGCAATGTATAATTTATCATTATTGTAATTAGTATCCTATTTGAATATATGCTATATAATGTTTAGCAAAATTTTTAGTTTTTTTTTTATTACAGGGTGTCTGAGAAAATGTGAGAAATCTTCCGGATATGAAAAATTAAATCTGCTTTCAGATTTTATTTATCTTTTATGGTTTTTAAGATAGTTAAGAAAAACCAAAATGGTGCATTTTTTACTTTTGCCTGTAGCTCCCAAACTACCAATTTTACGGTTTTAAAATTACTTCATTATTAGAACACTTTTTTAAGAAGAATTTAATTTAAGTGAAAATATTTTTCTAACTATTTGTTTTTGAGATATTTACCCAAACTTTGCATTTTCATACGGACGTCAAAGTGGATTTTTACATTTTTGAAAAGAGCTCTTCAAGAGCTTTTCATTGATGATCACAAGTCTAGTTTTCAGATTGCTTAAGCTCTAAAAACGAAAATTTTTTGTTTATTTGACAGTAGGCTTAGACTAGACTGCTAATGGCCCGTTTCAAAAAAAACAAAAGATACGCATCTTATAATTTAAATAATGTAAATGTCAAAATTAGCGTGCATCTTATTTCTGTTTAGAAACGCCTTCAAAAAAAATTCAAGTTTTGATTATTTTAAGTATTTACAATATTGGCTCTTAATTATTCCAATCAATGATGAAAAGGTGCATATGCGAGAAATTTATTTTAAATCTAACAGAAATACAGAAGCTGCAGCACTTGCATACAAAGAACAATTTCCGGAGTGGCAACAACCTAACCAAAGACATTTTAGATTCTTTACGAACTTGTTAGCCTATGATCTTTTGTGAAACCGAACCCCAAAAAACTATACAAAAAATAATGAAGCAAGAGAGGCGATTATAATGGAAAACGTTAGAGTTGATCCCACAACATCGGTTAAAAAAGTGGAAGAACAGACAACAATTCCTAAGTCATCTGTGCATCGGTCTTTAAAAAAACACCGTTTTCATCCAAACAAACCACGTATTGTCCAGGGTCTTCAGGGGAATGATTTCAATAGACGAATCACCTTTAGTCGATGGTTTATTATTAAATGTCAACAGATCCCAATTTCCAATGGTTCTCTGGACAGACGAAACCCGGTTTACAAATTGTGAATTTTTAATAGGCACAATTATCACTGCTGGGATACAGAAAATCCACATAATTTAGAAGAAAGCCGGCTACAAACAAGGTTTGACTTTAATGTATGGTGTGGCATCATAGGTAATTTAAAATGCCCTTTAATTTACGTCTCACAATTAGAAAAAAACATTTATTTTTCTGTTTTAGACAACCGTTTAATTGGACCATTTATTTTTGAAGAAACTCTGAATGGAGATAGGTATTTCTCCTCAAGAACAGATTTTAAGGCCCTTAGAAATACAGTTCCGCCAAATTAAATTAAAAATTTGTGGTCCTTAGAAATACCTTTAATGACAACATAATCTCTATAATGGGCCAAATTTTTGGACAGCTAGATCATCGGACATCACACCCCTGATTTTTACCATGGGGACACAAAATGAGGTGTACGAGTTTTCTCCGCCCGAAAGTAGGCTGGAACTAGAACACAGGGTATGGGATATGTTTGCTTCCATCAACCGAAACACGTTACGCCGAGTAACCCGCAGGGTTGGAAAAATGCGAGAAATGTGGGAAAATGAAGGAAGACATGTACTGTGATTTTATTTTCTTGTTTACTGATACATTTTTGTTTTACAGTTGTGTTTAATTATCAGTTTAAGGTTTAAAATTAGGAAGTAATAATTTTTGAAAAAAGCATCACTTTTTTTGTATTTTAGGTTTTGAATTTCGCTCTCACAAAAGATCCATAAAGGGTAACAAGTTCATCATAAGTCTTAAATGTCTATGGTTAGGTTGATGCCCTCCGGATGCGTATCATTTTTATTTATGAAACGGGGCAGGGCCCTTACGCAGTCTAGTCTAAGCCTACTATCAAATAAACAAAAATTATCGTTTTTAGAGCTTAAGCAATCTGAAAACTAAAATTGTGATACATCAATAAAAAAACTCTTGAAGGCTCTTTTTTAAAAATGTAAAAATCCAATATGGGGTCCGTATGAAAATCCAAAGTTTGGGTAAATATCTCAAAAACTAATATATTTTTACTTAAATTAAATTCTTCTTAAAAAAGTGTTCTAATAATGTAGTAATCTTAAAATCGTAAAATGGGTAGTTTGCAAGCTACAGGCAAAAGTTAAAAATGCACCATTTCGGTTTTTCTTAATTATCTCAAAAATAATAAAAAATAAATAAAATCTGAAAGCAGATTTAGTTTTGCAATTGAATTGTCTAAAACTTTCCTAATTTAACCAACACTGTAGCTCTAATGGTTCCCGAGTTACCAATACAATGTGATTTAAAAATTCATGCACTCGTAAGCTAAAATGTGAGTCCATTCGCACCGCGAAAATTGGCTCCAATTTGGGGTTCGGGGCATAATGTTTTTCTCAAAAACGGTATAAGTTATCGATAATTTTCAAAAACTATATGACACTTAAATCTAGGCTTTTGCTGTAATAGTTTTTTTAAATTTGGATTTAGTTTTTAATATTTCCTTGAGTGAAAGTCACCCTAAAATCGGTTATGTTTAGATACTATTTTCTCTTAACTCGACTCATATTTCAAAAATCCGTTACAGCAGAGGCATAGGTTATTTCCTTACCTTTAAAATGGTGTATAATTTATGTCGTTTAAGTGAAAAATAGTTAACAAAAACGTTATCTCCTGTAGGCTTGCATTCAGAAACTCCTGTAGGCTTGCATTCAGAAACAACATCGCATCGATACACCGAATTTGGAAGAACCTAAATAAAATACAATATTTTTAATGCGGCTATACGAAAATTGTGGTAGTGGGAGTTTGTTAGTCTCCGCCCACCGTCTCCGCGTCCTTTCGCCCGACCCCTAAGGTGTAGCGTAAATGCACTCTTAATAAAGAGGAAGGTCTTCAAGCAGTGTAAATATGATTGTCCATTAAGTCTTCTTGGATGAAAAAATGGACCTATCAAATTATCATCAATAATGCAGCCCAAACATTTAATGAGAACTGATGATTTGTTTCAACAATTGCCTAAGGGTTTTCATCCTCCCATAAATGATTATTATGGAAATTTCTTATTGAGTTTCGAGAAAAATTAGCTTCATCGGTAAAAAGAATGTGCCTGTCAAATAAAGGATTTTCCAGCTGCTTTTGAAGAAACCAGTCACAAAAATTAATGCGCAACGGGAAATCTGGCCTGGACTCTTTAAATGTGATATGGGTATAACAAATTTTCAATCAGAATTTTCCAAACAAGTACGTGTGAAACATTAAATATTGTCGCGATTTTCCTCGTGCTAGTTTCGTGATTCTCCCCAATTTCGTGTAAAATTCCTTCTTCAAGTTTCGGTGTTCTTACTGTTTAAAGGACTCCTTTAGCACTGTGGTCTACTTCTAAAGTTGCGGTCTCGTAAAGACGTCTATGAATCCTAGAAAATGTTCTCGGATCGGGTATTACGCAAGAAAGTTTAAAGGTGTATGAAAGCCCAATGCTATGGCCCATTCGATCAAAAAATGTCCAGCCCAGTATGAAAATAACTGTCAGAGTTGGCCCCGCCGATTCTGCGCAATAACAAAATTCCACAGAAATAATTTAATGTGTTCCCTACTTACACACTGATAAATCAGTGTGTAGTTAGGCAACACATTATACTTTTATGAGAGCCGTAGTACCGTTTTTGATCTTAGGTTGTCTAAGGTTTTTGGTGCGAGGGCGCGCGCGGCGCGTATGAAACCATATCCGCGCTGTACCGTTTGCCGTTGCAACCGTCGTCGTCTCATCATTCGTCATTTTCGTTGTGGTTTGTGCCCTTTGCGCCGTATTAGTTTCGATTGTTTTGCTTTGTGTGAGTACCTATATTTTGTGGTTGCAGAAGTTTTTGGATTGATAAAAACCTTCTTATTTTAGTGATTAGTGTTTTTTAAACTGTGACTATAATTTTGTGTTTATTGTTTGTTACTTATAATATCGTAACAAAATGATAAGAGGTTGTATGGTTTTGTCTTGCAAATCCAAGGGTAACATACCCGGCATTTTTTACTTTAGGTAAGTATTTCTTATATTTAAATTAGGTGCTTCTTATGAGACGTAACGTTAGGTAAACAAAGAACAATAATATATTAATCATGAATAATAGAATAATGAAAATTTCATAGGAAATAGCAGTGAGAAAAGTAAGGCAATCTTAACTATCTTTTAGATGATTTCCATAATGTTTGTGTATTTCTGCGGATTATTAAAAAGAAATAAGGTTTACATTTAGGTACTTTTATTTCATTTAATAATTTAGTACATTCTTTTAAAGGATCAAAATTATTAATTACTGGGCAGACCAGGCAAATTTTAATATACACAGGTCCTTCCAATTGAATGAAAGAAAGTATAATTTTATGTTAAAGTTCCTTTTTGCTTTTTCTGTATTTGTTTAAAAAGAAATTAGATTTTTGGTTTCTTAAACTTACATTATCAACTTCTTAAGCTCGACATACTGTAGACACATAATATTTAACGGATACTGTTACAATGGATACCTAGGTACCAAAGGTTACTAAACATTTTTAACCACTGTTATTCTGTCTCATGAATGTTTGTTATTAGTGAAAAATATATGCCTAAAAGCATTATAAAATTTTCACTTTTTAATGTACAACCAGAATCTTAGGATTAGATTAAACTCATTTACACTGTCTTACCCTTCTTTTAACACAAAATTGGTGATAAGTACATGAAACTATCATACAATGTTTGAAATTTATTTTAAAAAATCGTGTTTTTATTTATTTACAGATATTTTGGTAAAAATACAAAACTCACAAAAATATCGACCATTTGAATGAAGGCTTCTTCCATATATATCAGATGATGTAAAATCCAATATTACACAATAATTTTAAATATTCTATGGTAGTATCGTTTAATAACCAACAATTTTGTGCAAAAAATAAAAAAAACAGTGAATGCTTGAATTTGACATTTGATGATGTCAACTTTATAGGTAGTAACGAAGAATTATGGAAGTCCGGCTCTGACCTACTATTCATTGCGCAAACTCCGCGGGGCCAACCCCCCTATTCCCGCTGCTCTGCACGCCTGGACAATTTTGTTCTACAGTATTGGGCTTCCATACACCTTTAAACTTCCTTGGTATTACGCGATTTGGATACCGCTCTTGGTAGAGCCGCCTTGCTTCGTATGCATTTCCGTTTGCAAGCCCATAAATAAAATGCATCTCAGCTAATTTACTGTTTGAAAAATTTGCCATTTTTTATCATATTTTACCACTTACTCTTATAATAATTATTTAATGTGCTTATCGTTTTTTTTTTTCAAATATTTAATATCATGCCTACGCGAACATCACTGGTGAAAGTAGAAAATTTAGTTTTTGTACCAAAACAAGTGTGCCAACTAAATTTTAACAAAATACCAAAAACAGTCGCAACGAACTGAAGAATTTTTTTTTTGGTTTTTATGTTTTTACGCGAAAACGGTACGTCGTACGAAAGTAAGTCTAAGAACCAAATTTGCTCCAAAATAAATGTGGATTTCAAAAATAGTTTTGGTCTTTAGAAAAATCTGTGACGTACCACTTTTTCTTCAAAAATTGTCAGTTCAAACCCCGTACGGACGTCACTGGTAAAAATTTAAAAAATCTTTTACGTAAAAAATACTACTTAATGATGAACAAATGTGTAAAAAAATTCATAAAAATATCTTAGAGTGATAACAAATTATAATGAAAAACTCACTTTTTTCTTTAAATTTTAACACCCTCTAGCTCAAAAACTAAGAGCTTTAGGACATATGTTTATATAAACTTTTCTCCTTAAAATCACCCGAGGATTCACACCCTGTATAATCGGCACTCAATTAATTAACACCCTGTATTTGGTGTGGATCCCATGTCCCGCATTTTAGAAAAAAAATTGAAGATCCTAGAGGTGCCACTGGGTATAAGACTAAAAAAATATGTATAACATTTAATAAAAAATATAACATCTTAAATTTGTAAAAGTAAAGCCACACCAGCCAAAGTCCATTTAGCCGGCTTATCTTTGGTCTTCAAGTTGAATGTCCATACAAACGTAGGACCTCTAGTCTTAGTTTTATAAACGGGACATTCGTACATATTCCTGAGATCCTGTTTATCTTGCGTAATAGCTTTGATGTTTATGACGGGCATTGATGGGTAGAGTTCTTTGAGCTTGGAGTCCATAATTATACCTGCTTGAACGTCCCACCGTGCTCCTTCCATATGGAGTCCGTGAACATAGGCTCCGTCTCTTGGGGCACTCCTAAAAGATATTAAAAAATAAAAAATCAGAGTAATATTGTCAAAGTTATAAAATTATCATAAAAAAAAGCATTAAAATTTTTTAAACTTTTATGACCTTGTTAGGTATGTATATAAGGAGGGATCCACGACGCGAAAAATGTATACGACAATTATTTAGACATGTTTTTTAATGTACATTGAAGACAAAGTTCAAAACAATTTTGTTAATTAACAATTGTCTAACTTGTTAAAAAATTTACTTTAAGTTTAATTTTTAACGGGAATAAATTCTTTGAAGTGTTCTGAATATACCGTAATTAAAAAAAAATTAAATTCATATTTAATACCCGAAAAAAAATTATTTAGTGTGACGTAGATAGAACTCCGGGAGTTGGAACTTTCTTATCGGGAAATTCCTCCTTTTCAAGGATCTTTTTTTGCAGTTTTCGCTACTCTTATGGTTTTTGAGTTAGCATCAAAAATCAAAACGGCTTTTTTCTCCCTTTTTTTGTTAATAACAATTGCAGTTTTTATTGGAAAAAAAAATCTCAAAAACCAATTTCTCAGATTTTCATTCCGCGTCGAATGAGCTAGCGCTTATATTTTTTGAAACCTTCTAACTATTTTTCGCAGGAAACACACTTCTAGACTAGACTATACCTATTTTTTGTCTTATGCCACTTTTCCTGTATGCAGTATGCTGAAATTTATACAAGAAATTATTTTTTTAAATGGAAAATTCATTTAACTGCGTAGAACTTCGCGTACGCTTGATCCTCCCATTAATATTCCCCTTCCAACAGTTGTCCCTGTTTCTCATAAAATGTCCGATATAATTTTTAAAGTCAAACAGATCAAGCGTATTCTTTCTACTCTTAATACTAAAAAATCGTCCGGGCTGGATGGCATACCAGCAATCGTCTTAAAAAAATGTGCTCTGAGCTTGCACCCATCTTAGCTCGCCTCTTTCGAATCTCTTACGACACGGGCATTTTCCCGGAGAGTTGGAAGGCTGCACGTGTGCAACCTGTCTTCAAAAAAGGATCCAAAAGTCTCCCTTCCAACTATAGACCTATATCTCCTCTTTCAGTTGTTTGCAAAGTAATGGAAAAATTCATTAATTCCCAAATCTTAAAGTATCTGGAAAAACATAAGATCTTACATGATAGACAATATGGATTTCGTCACAGTAGATCCACAGCTGATCTTCTTTCCTTTGTCTCACACAACTGGAACAAGTCCCTTGAGTTTCTTGGTGAATCCCAGATCGTTGCTCTTGACGTATCCAAAGCTTTCGATCAGGTCTGGCATGATGGGCTTCTTAACAAACTTCCTTCTTACGGTCTTCCACCTAAGCTTTGCTCTTGGCTTTCCAGTTTCCTTTCTAATCGACGTATATCAGTTAGTGTAGATGGTCATTCCTCCAGCTTCTACCAAATTAATGCTGGGGTGCCCCAGGGCTCAGTGCTGGCACCCACGCTGTTTCTTCTACACATTAACGATCTTCTCTCTTCCACAATCAATCCCATTCATAGTTTTGCTGACGATAGTACCCTCCACTCTAGCATCAGTTTCTTAAGCCACCGTGTAATCCTGATTTCGAAAACAAGCGCAGGTCAATGCAGATATCTCTTTCACAAGACCTCAAACTTATCTTGGATTGGGGCGCCAAAAATCTTGTTCAGTTTAATGCCTCGAAAATACAGTCATGTTCGTTGTCGCGAAAAAAGTCTGCAAATGCTCATCCCTTACATATGAGCGGCCAAGTTCTGCAGAACAAAGAGTCGTTTAATCTTGTCGGCGTTACTTCTGAGAATAACCTCAACTGGCATAAACACATTTTATCCATAGTTTCGGCAGCTTCAAAAAAGATTGGATTTCTCTTCCGAGCCAGAAAATATTTCTCTTCTTCCAATCTGTACACTCTGTATGTATCCCAAATCAGACCCTCTTTAGAATATTGTTCTCATGTCTGGGAATGGCGTCCCCTACAACATTAGCGTTCTGGACTCCATTCAAAGAAGAGCCGTTCGTCTTATTAATGATCCAACGCTCAAGAAAGGCTTCCTCTTCTTGCCCACCGTCGAGCTGTGGGGATCTGTCGCTCTTCTATAGATATTTTCGCTTCTGCTCGGAGGAGTTGGCCAGTATAATTCCTTCTCTGGCAGTTCCCAACAGAGCAACACGTAGTGCAACTTGTATGCATCCTTTTACAGTTCAGTTAGAGAGGCCCCGAACTTCCCGCTTTCTTCGTTCCTTCATCCCTAGAGTGTCAAGACTATGGAACCTGCTGCCCGCAGAAGGTTTTCCTTCTCCTCCCAATCTCCAAAAATTTAAGTCCCGTGTGAACAAACTCCCTCTCATCACACTGAAGACACCCACGGTACGTTAGTACTTAGGCATCAGCCTTCGTGGAGTGTCCCAAGATAAAAAAAAATAAAAAAATATTAATTGTTTTTTTTATCGACCGTCAAAAACGCCCGAAATTCGGGCTTCTAGGCTAGAATGCCCCCTTAAAAAATATTGATTTAAAAATACATTCACTTACGTAAATTCCTCTTTTTGTTTTTTGGTAACATCACATTGTAAGCACATTTTATCCAAAGGAAGCTCGTTTCTTCTTGCTGTACTCTGCATAATAGCTGTCAAAAGGGACTGAGGATTAAAAAATCCACCCAACCATACTGATGCAGGCAACTAAAAATTAATTGTCTAGTCGAGAAGTGTGTTTTCTGCAAAAAAGAGTTAAAAGGCTTCGATAAATATGAGCGATAGCTCATTCGACGCGGAATGCAAATCTGAGAAAGGCGTTTTGAGGATTTTTTCTGCCAATAAAAATTGCAATTGTTATTAAAAAACGAAAAAAACCGTTTTTGACTTTTGATGATAACTCAAAAACCATAAGAGATAGCGCAAATTGCAAAAAAGATCCTTGGACAGGAGGAAATTTCCGATATAAAAGTCCTATCTCCCGGAGTTCTATCTCCATTATTTATAATTTTAATTTAACGCTGAAAATGGGCCTCCGCGCGACATTTTTGGTTTCGCGCTTGGCGTCAAAACCAATTACGTCACACTAAACAATTTTTTTTAGGGTCTTAAATATAAATTAAACAATTTTAAAAAAATTATGTTATGTTTCCAGGGGTGGATTTACGCAAAGGCTGAGTAGGCTGAAGCCTAGAGCGGCAAATTTACGATTAATAAAAGATAAAAAAAATTGCGGCCAAATTCACTCAGCCTAGGCTTCTATTGACATAAAACACTTAACAAATCCGGCCTAGCCTACGCAGAGTTATTGTTGTTAATTAAATTTTTATAAGAATTACTAGTGTAGTTTATATTCTTTTAATGCTAAATTTTTCGTTTTGATATCCAAAAAATATTGACATATTTGGGCGGCAGAAATTTAAATCCGGCCCTGTGTATTTCAAACACTTCAAAGAATTTATTCCTGTTGAAAATTTAACTTAAAGTTAGTTTTTCAAGAAGTTAGTCAATTGTCAATTAATAAAATTGTTTCGAACTTTCGTCCTCATTGTACATAAAATTTGTTTTAAATAATTTTCGTATAAATTTTTCGCTTCCTGAATACCATTCTTATATACATACTTAAGAAGATAACGCCATAAAAGTATTAAAAAATTTAATAACTTTAACAGAAAATTAAAAATCAGAGTAATATTGTCAAAGTAATAAAATTATTATAAAGACGGCATTAAGTTTTTTAAAACTTTTATGGCGTGATTTTGTTAGATATGTATATGAAAAGGGATCCACGACTCGAAAAATGCATACGACAATTATTTAAACATTTTTTTTTATTATTTTCAATTAAGACGAAAATTCTGTATACACTAAAATTTTTTAAAATGTTTTAATTAATATTTAATACCAGAAAAAAATATTTACTCTGACGTACTCGGTTTTAAAGCTGAGCGCGCAACCAAAAATGTCGCGCGGAGGCCCATTTTCAACGTTAAATTAAAGTTAAAAATAATGGAGATAGAACTCCAGGAGTTAGGACTTTATTATTGGAAATTTTCCCCTCTACAAGGATCTTTTTTGCAATTTTCGCTATCTCTTATGGTTTTTGAGTTATCATCAAAAATCACAATGTCTTTTTCGTTTTCTGTTAATAACAATTGCAATTTTTATTGGCAGGAAAAATCTCTAAAACGCCTTTCTCAGATTTGCATTTCGCGTTGAATGAGTCATCGCTCTATTTTTTGAAGCCTTCCAACTATTTTTCGCAGGAAACACACTTCTCGACTAGATTATAATACAAAACACGTAGTACCTTATCACTGCACCTCATATACAATAAATATTTTTTAAATAATTTCAATGTTGTTTACCACAAAATCAGTAGACCAAGTTTCCAGTTCCCTTATCCTTAAAAGTAAGTCCACAAACCAGGGAGTGAGCCCTAAAAGAGAAGGATATGCCCTTTGTGCCCACGTAGGGGGCACTTGATCCAAAAATATGGCATTTTCCAAGTCTTCCATGTCTGAAGTAATAGTAAGTTCGCCTTTCAGGCCTAATTCGAGCTCTTTAAGTGTTTGTTTCATTTTTCCTGTTAGTAGGTTCATTCTTTCACACTCCTGGAAGGCTACGATGACGTATGGTGTGCGTTCTTCAACTTTACCCATTATTTCCAACATATTGAAGTCTTCTGGAAGCTTTTCCAACATTTCATCCACCATTTGTTTCACCTATAATGATTTTGTACTTAAGTTACTGAAGGATCTGTGCCACGAAATGATTATAGTTAATAATGGAAAAGGACATGACACACAACATGGGATTCTGGCTCTCGAACGATTTTTTTTTCTAATTTGAGTATGTTATTTCTTAGATCAGGGGTCTCCAAACTTTCCAGCCTTAGGGCCATACTGATTACTCCAGTAAGTTCCGAGGGCCAAAACCATATTATCATTGTTGCCGGTGGTAAGAAGTGAAATAGTCCACTGATGAAAAAAAGTCAAAAAAGTACACAACGTTTAAAAAGGCTGCAAATCGGACTAAAGTCCGCAAAGGCAACACTGCATATTATTAATTTTCCTGTCATTATCTGTAATTTCTAGATTAGTCGTAGAGTACGAGCCATGAGGAGTAACGTGACACGACATCTGGTGGACACAAGCGGAAATAGGTAGTACCTTCTCTCGCTAACAGATGGCGCTAATAGCACGTACAGAATAATCTCGTTGGTTCGGAAAGTTCTGATGTCTTCCACTCACTTCTAGATGGCAGTAATTGGAATATATAAGAAGGCTAGTGGCGCAACCACAAGTCAGTTCCTATGACACTGTTGTTAAATAAAATATTGCATACCTCCTAAAACGTGTTTGTGCGTGTTTAAGTTTAAGCATCTTTATAACAGTATTTTGATTTGAATTGTTGCTTTTGTGTGTGAATTAGTAGTATGAAAAAGAAGCGAAAAATTGATAGTGAATGCAGAAAATTCAAAGATCAGTGGAACATTCAGTATTTCGTAATTGAGTCCAGTAACAAGGCGCTATGTTTGATTTGCAATGAAAGCATAGCCGTTCTCAAAGAATATAACATTAAACGTCATTATGAAACAAAACATTTTCAAAATTACTCAAAATATACAGGAAGTTTGCGGACAGAAAAATTCGAAGCTATGCAGCGCGGATTGAAATCGCAGCAATCTTCATTTACAAAACTCAAAACTGAACAAGAGGCTGCAACTCGTGCCAGCTTTCGTGTGGCTCTTGAAATTGCAAAACGTGGAAAACCATTCACCGATGGAGAAATGATCAAAGAATGCAGAATTGCAGTAGCCGAAGAAATGTGCCCTGAAAAGGTAAATTTATTAAAAACTGTCAGTATGTCAGCAAACACTGTGGCTCGAAGGGTAGAAAACATCGTGAAAATATATCCTCTCAACTGTTCGACAAAAATGGACATTTTGAGTGGTTTTCTTTTGGCCTTGGATGAGTCAACGGATGTGTCAGATACTGCTCAGGTGTTGATTTATATTCGAGGAGTAGATAAAAGCTATGAAGTGCACGAAGAACTTCTTGATATGTATAGTACTCATGGCACAACTACTGGTACAGATATTTTTTAAAGGAGTTGAAATGGCCATTAATCAAAAGAACCTTCGAGGAAAAACTTGAAATGTATTACAACTGATGGAGGCAAAAACATGAGTGGGAAAGATAAAGGTGGTCGCTCTTGTGTCAAAGGCTTAGAAAATGCGTGGTTCAAAACCATTAGTCTTACAATCATTCATCAACAGTCTTTGTGCGGAAAAAAAATTTGGATATGTCTGACGTTCTGAAACCAGTCATATCAACTGTTAATTTTATCAGATCTTTTGGGCTGAATCACCGACAATTCCGACAATTTATTGAAGAGATTGGAAAACTGACTTACCTTATTATACTGCCGTACGCTGGCTTAGTTGTGGGAAAGTCCTTCAGCGCTTTTCTGAACTTCGAGCAGGATCGAAATTTTTTGAATGAAAAGCATCGC
>JAHBCN010022421.1:0-13260 GCA_019359885.1 Listronotus oregonensis
TAAATCTCCAAGTGCGTAATTTGTGCGATTCCATTACTACTTACTACTTTTGTCTATTTTGCCGTATTTAAATCCCATTTTACAAACAACTCTATGGAGGGTGGCACGGCTAATATTTATATTGGTTTCGTCTTCGTCTAGCTTCTATTTCAGTTTATCCAAGGTAGGAATAACTCCGCTTTCATAAAGACAATATATTTTCCTTCTTATTAGGTCCTGATCACTATTGTCTATACGGTGAGATTGAAAATCACTACGTTTTTTTCTTTTGTTTAATTCTTCACTAATAATAATATCCCTTATCGATGATATTGGAGTTTTTGTAAGTAGACAGGTTTCTTTTAAAGCTTCTTGTTTAATCAGACCTCTACTGATTAAAGTTTCATACACATTTTTCACAACCTGTTTGACATCTAATGATTTCGACGCGACATAGTTATATTCTCGTAAAACAACTTTTTCGAAACGCACAGTAAAAACGGTTATTTAACACTGCCACTTAAATATTAGTCAAAATATTTATTTGCCTAATGGTTAATACTCAAGAAATACCTGGCCCACCCCTGCCCTTATGAACAAATGAGTTTACCCAATAACAATAGGTAATAAAATCGTTGAAGGTTTATTGGGGTATGGTCCGTCAAAAGCCATAACGATATACTTTGAGACAGACTATACACTGTGTCTCAAATTGCTTGTTATCACAGGGTTTCCCGGAAACCAGCAGAGATAGAACTTTGCTGTTTTCGCGATCCTGTATAAGTTTTTCCTGAAACTTTTAATGCCTCAAACAGAATTGTGCCATCTAGTTTCGTTTCAGAGATACCGGGTAAAATAGAAATTTTGCGCCTTTTGGGTTGGCATTATATTTCGGATACCCTGTAAGATAGAAAAAAAAAGGTAAAAACTGAATAGATATTTTTCATCAATCACTACGCGATTATATAGAGTACGTATGACCCCTTGTTTCCTTTCGTTAGAGTAACTAGAATTCGGGTGTAAATATTGTCCAGTATGGGTAGTTTTTTTGCTATTGAAACCATAGCATTGTCTTACACTTTTAAGGAAACATAGACAGGAATATTATGTGTATTTACTTTAGAGCAGGGGTCTCCAAACTTTCCAGCCTTAGGGCCATACTGATTACTCCAGTAAGTTCCGAGGGCCAAAACCATATTATCATTGTTGCCGGTGGTAAGAAGTGAAATAGTCCACTGATAAAAAAAAAGTCCGAAAAAGTACACAACGTTTAAAAAAGGCTGCAAATCGGACTAAAGTCCGCAAAACGGCAACACTGCATATTATTAATTTTCCTGTCATTATCTGTAATTTCTAGATTAGTCGTAGAGTACGAGCCATGAGGAGTAACGTGACACGACATCTGGTGGACACAAGCGGAAATAGGTAGTACCTTCTATCGCTAACAGATGGCGCTAATAGCACGTACAGAATAATCTCGTTGGTTCGAGAAAGTTCTGGTGTCTTCCACTCACTTCTAGATGGCAGTAATTGGAATATATAAGAAGGCTAGTGGCGCAACCACAAGTCAGTTCCTATGACACTGTTGTTAAATAAAATATTGCATACCTCCTTAAAACGTGTTTGTGCGTGTTTAAGTTTAAGACATCTTTATAACAGTATTTTGATTTGAATTGTTGCTTTTGTGTGTGTGGCACAACTACTGGTACAGATATTTTTAAAGGAGTTGAAATGGCCATTAATCAAAAGAACCTTCGATGGAAAAACTTGAAATGTATTACAACTGATAGAGGCAAAAACATGAGTGGGAAAGATAAAGGAGTGGTCGCTCTTGTGTCAAAGGCTGTAGAAAATGACGGCGGTTCAAAACCATTAGTCTTACATTGTATCATTCATCAACAGTCTTTGTGCGGAAAATGTTTGGATATGTCTGACGTTCTGAAACCAGTCATATCAACTGTTAATTTTATCAGATCTTTTGGGCTGAATCACCGACAATTCCGACAATTTATTGAAGAGATTGGAGAAACTGACTTACCTTATCATACTGCCGTACGCTGGCTTAGTTGTGGGAAAGTCCTTGAGCGCTTTTTTGAACTTCGAGCAGTGATCGAAATTTTTTTGAATGAAAAGCATCGCCCTCTTACTGAATTACAAAACAACGCATGGCTGTGGAAGTTAGCATTCTATGTTGATTTGACAAAACATGTGAACGAACTGAATTTGGGATTGCAAGGAGAAAACCAGCATCTTCCTGATGTATACACTAATATCAAATCATTCCGGAAGAAATTGAGACTGTTTCAATCACAACTACGAAGTAAATGTTTTTCACATTTTAAAACATGTGAAATATTCAGCCACACTACCGAGACTGAGTTTCCTATCGATTTTGCAATCGAAACTTTGAGTGCTTTGAAGATAAATTTTGATACTCGTTTCTCGGACTTTGATGCCATTGCGAATCAAATTAAGATTTTTCAGAATCCTTTTGATACTGACATTGAAACCCTAGCCCCGGAACTTCAAATAGAAATGATTGATCTACAATGCAGTGATATAATTAAGAACAAATATCAAAACTCATCTTTGTTGGAATTTTATAAGAGTCTTCCACTGACACAATTTGATAATTTGCATAAATTTGCTCGTGGTCTGTTTTCTGTTTTTGGTACTACTTATTTGTGTGAGAAAACCTTCTCCAAAATGAAGTACACAAAAAATGTTTACAGATCGAAATTAACTGATGAGCATCTTAAATCCCTTTTAATAATTGGTACAAGTAAAATTAGTCCACAACTACAAACTATTGTCAGTGGAAAATCTCAATTACATAAATCTCATTAGTATTTCATATGTCATTATGTTTGTTATAAGTTATGTGATTATTTAAAATGTATAAAATGTTAGTTGGATTCATTTCAATAATTTGTTAGTTATTATATACTGAAGTTAAATTTTCTGCATATTATACATGTCTTTACTCATTACAATTCTGTGTTTCTTTATCCAACTTATCACAAAAACAATAACAATAAGCCTACAAGAATGTTATGAGTTAGCGGAGTTAGCCCATGACCATATCAATGTAGATGTCATATTAATAATTATTCAACATAAAATTAGAATACTTCAGTAAACTAAATTTAATTTGCTATAAAAATTATTTGTTCTCTAAAAGGAGTTTTCAAGTATGCTAGCTCTCCGCGGGCCTGACAAAATCTGTCCGCGGGCCGGATGTGGCCGTAGTTTGGAGACCCCTGCTTTAGAGAAATATCTGTTATAAAAGTGTTTTTTATTATTCTATAAAACTATCTCGCTAAACTTAAATAAAATGACCCATTTACCAATAGTGGTTTTAAAGGCACGTTACCCAGCAATTTACTTAACTCACTTAACTGTTTTAACCCGGAATAAAGACAGTAAAAGTAAAACAGGAATTTATTTTGTGAATTATCTCGACAGCTAAAACAACTGCATATAGGAGACTAACGCGAAACTCGCTTTGTTATATCTGACAGGATCGTTTGTAAATGTCAGCCTACTTGGAGAGATAAATACTTGGTCAACTGACCGGCCCAATTTCTTTCATGGAAACATCTCGATTGGGGTAATCCCTGTGAGGGCGTAAGATTTTCTATACATACCTATAACTTATTACCTTAAAAGTGTTAGACAATGTTATGGTTTCAATAACACCAAAATCTTGGACTTCCATTGTTTTTATTTGTTAATTGTTACACAACGTTTCGGTTAGTGATTTATTTTTAACCTTTTTTAAATCATAACTAAAAACTATTCTGAAAAGCTAGGAATAATATACAGGGTCGCTTTTATGTATGGAAACGGTCGATTATTTGCTAAAGTAAGATAGCTAGCGAAGAATGTTAAATACAAAACTTTTAGGGTTTTTAGAAATCTATTACAATGCACATAAACTAAGTATACAGGATCAGTCAAAAATCCATGGAAGAACAAAGTTACTTTATTTTAAATGGAACCCCCTGTATATTATTCAATATTTCAATTACTTACAAGATTTAAAAAAAATGTTAGGCACACTACATACCCAATCTTAATAGTTTGCAGTTTGCCACTGAATATTTAAATTGGAACTTACAGCAATGGCAGAATGTTCTTTTTACTGGCGAATCCAGATTCTGCTTACATTCTCCAGATGAACGGAAAAGAGTATGGAGAAGGGCCGGAGAAAGATTTGCAGAGTGCACGTTTAGTCCCCGTCTAAGTCATGGAGGAGGGTAAGTAATGGAGACTGCTCACCGATACATAGACGAGATTAGCCACGGAAAGAGTATGGAGAAGGGCCGAGAAAATGAGAGTGCACGTTTAGTCGTCTAAGTCATGGAGGAGGGTGTAATGTGAGGAATAACTCAGAGGCTCGCACGCTTGCTTGTCGTCTGGACGTTGACTGCTCACCGATACATAGACGAGATTAGCTAATCACGTTATACCTTTCAGTGTAATTGTCGGTAATGACTTTATCCTCGTACAAGATAATGCGCGGCCCCATACAGCAAGAAGTGTCACACAATACCTGGCGGAAGTTGGAATCAACAAAATGAACTGGCCAGCATGTTCGCCTGACCTCAACCCCATAGAGCATGTGTGGGATATGCTAGGTAAGCAAGTCAAAGAGCGTGAAGTAGCTCCCGCTATGGTAGATGAGCTCCGTTTAGCCCTTCAGGAGGAATGGCAAAATATTCCTTAGGACGCTATTCGAAACTTAATTGACAGTATGGACCGCCGTATGCAGGCAGTTATTAGAGCCAGAGGTGGCAATACAAAATATTAGGTTAAGTTTGTTGTAAAAAATGTTTCTTTAGGTTAGTTAAGTTAAAGTTAAACTGGTTTGTTAAAAAATATATAAATTTCTTTTAAAGTAGTGATATGTTTAATTTTGCTCTTAAAAATGAACCGATGCACATAACGACATGAATCAAAAAACAAACTGTAGAAAATAAATGGTTCTTAACGAATCTTAACCTTTAAAAAAAAATTGATAACGTAATTATTTCACAGGGTATTTTAAAATTAAGGTCATGAAGCAATCATTTTATTAAACCTGTATAATGACTAAAACGCGAACCTTTATCAAACGACTAAATAGGTGGATTAAAATTGGTTATTTTACCCAAAGTTTTTAAAAAATTTATTAAAATCAGCCTAAAAATAAAAAAGTTGTGATTCCTCAAATTTTACCAAAAATTTAACGGTTGCGTTTTTTTTGCACCTGGGTATATATTCTCCTAAAAGGATTTACTACATGTATCACTGCAGCATACTCCATAACAACAACGTTTCTAGCTCCTTTTCTTATAGATAAAATTATATAGTTTAATTAAAATATTTGTATTATTATTTTATTTTGTATGCACAATAATTTGAATTAACTGTTTATAAAAAATTAATTGTTATTACTTATTTTATAGCTAATTTTTTTATAAACATATGTACTGCTCATAGATTTATAAATCAAGTGTCCCGAAAAACACGGCACTGATGTACCTCAGATATCACAACTATGGACGGAGACGGAACTGAGGTTTAGAAAATTTATCAAGATTTATTAGGTTATGATAGTCATATTTTTATTAATAAATGTAAGTTGGCTTTGTCATTAAAGCAAAATACAGGATAAGTCAAGTTTCTGATAACATTCGATAAAATATTTTTTTATACTGTGTGTCCCAAATTGGTGGGGAATGTATGAGAATGGATCTTGGAAACCACGATAGATAGAAAATCGGTTTAATGGGGAAAGTTTTAGACAGTTATGTTAGTAAGCTAATCCCGTTTACTGCATGGTTTTACCCATTCAGGTTTTTGAGAAATTTTGAAAAAACCTGAAACATGCATTTTCAAAAATCGGTCATATATTGTTTATCAGTGAAATTTTTTTAAATCTGTAAAAACTTCTTTAAAGCAACTCTTCTTGTAGAATATGATCAAGTAGTCAATGTTTTCTACGTTTCGGGTTTTTAGAATCGTCATCAACTTTATTTTTTTATATGACCGCCATATTGGATTTTTACGCAGTCAAATAGTGCTTTTATTTATTTCAACAATGTATAACATGTTATAATTTAGGAGTTAATAACCTCATTTATTTCAAAAAAACAAATATTTTCTCAGTTGGCCTTGATTCCTGCGATCGTTATTTTTTATATAAACAATAAAATGTAAGTAATTGTCAAAATAGATTAGCTAAACGGATATTTTACAGAATGGATCTCGCGAACAAAGCTATAACGTTAATACTGTGTTACAACAAAACTACACGTAACAAGTTAATTTAGACGACTGAAAACAAAAACAATAAAAGTGGCTAAACTAATATTTCTACTAAAATGAAGATGTAAAATATTGCCCTAAAATTCACAATATTGTCCATTTCTCTCAACACATTAACGATTTTTTTTAATAGTCCTAACCCCTATGAATGGTTTACTTAGGTATGTGGAGTATGTTAGATTTTCGTTAAAATGTTGCAACAAGTGCAACATCTCGTTGTGGATTTTCTTTAATGTACTTCTTAGGTTGTGGATTTTCAAAACTTTTAAATTTAAGCCAATTTGTAACCTGTTTTTGAAAGTTCGTTAGTATAGATTGCTGCCTTTAAGGAAAATTACCGAAATACGTTATATATGCATTTCTATTGCTTTGGAAATAATGTTGTGAAATATCCAGTTTTTCTTCTTCAATTATTAAATATTTTACAAAGTTAAAAAAAATGTAATAGCTTTGTTTGCGAAATCCATTCTGTAAAATCTCTGCTCAGCTTATCTAGTTGACAATTACTAACATTTTAACGTTTAAAAAAAATGACATCGCAGGAATCAAGGCAAACTGAGAAAATATTTGTATTTTTGAAATAAATGAGGTTTTAAAGTCCTTAATTTATGTTATACATTGTTAAAATCAATATAAAAAGCACTATTTGGCTGCGTAAAAATCCAATATGGCGGCCATATAAAAAAATAAAGTTGATGACGATTCTAAAAACCCGAAACGTAGAAAATAAAAATTGACTACTTGATCATATTCTACAAAAAGAGTTTTTTTTTAATCTTTGTGACAACTCACGAAGGATTTGCATATACATATATACTATATTAGTCATATACATATACATATATACTCCTAAACACCAGAGTACCGTGAGTGCCGGGTTTTCCGATGTTTAACCCATCTTTTTTATGCCCCAGTTCCGTCAACGCTGCCCAAGCACTGAAACATGCTATTATTGCATTTCACAGCACCTTTTAGACAACGCGGTAGTGCCACCACGGACGTTATTTTTAAATAACTACTACCTAAATATGTCTGCCCGGCGGGGCTGGGATTCGAACCCGGATCGCCGGCGCGGCGAGCCGAGGCTCTGACCACTACGCTACCGAACAGACATAAGTTGCTTTGAAAAAGTTTTTACAGATTTAAAAAATTTTCAGTAATACAAAAAAAACCGATTTTTAAAAATGCATGGTTTAGGTTTTTTCAAAATTTCTCAAAAACCTGAATAGATAAAATCATGCAGTAAACGGGATTAGCTTACCAACATAATTATCTAAAACTTTTCCCATTTAACCGATTTTCTATCTATCGTGGTTTCCAAGATCCCCATACATTCCCACCAATTTGGGACACACTGTATAAAAAGAACTTCCCTTATGTCGCTAAATGCTTCAGGTTTCAAGGTATTTTAGGTCAACAAAAGGTGTTTTTAAATGTTTGATAAATATTTCGCGTGACATAGATATTTGTGATTAAATTACTAACAATTATTTATTTTATTTCAATATTTAAATTATAAAAACATACCTTTCCACATTTTCGACACTTTCCCTTTTCGGATCTTCGATGTACCCAATGGTGTTGAATAGAGGTCTGTTCTCGATACTGTCGTACACCGACATCCCTAAAAGTGGGTTTGCAGGTGAAACGTTGACGTTCAGTCAATATAACTATACAACTTTGATGGGATATCACATTGCAAGCGGAACATTTCATGCGAGGACCGTGTTTCTGAAACAATATTGTTACTGTTAACATAAAAATAAATACATTATTACTTCATTTAAGAAGTGCTGTAAGTATTTTAAGTTACTTTTTTTTGCTAAGTATAACATTTGAGTCAATTTATTTAAAAATAATAATGTTAAATATATGTAAAAGGGTGTTGAAATAGACGATTTTAATGGTCGTTCTTGTTTAAAATTATAGAAAAGTTCATAACATGGGTCAACAGTTTTAAGATACAGATACTAAAATTTAATTATTAATTAAAAAATTACATTCTTTGAAATTTGGCAATCTTATTTGTTGTATTAAGAGGCTAATTTAACCCTAAATAGATTAAAAATGTAAGGTCCAGTGGCGTCCCGGGAGGCATCTTAGCGAATAAAATTGGCAAAAAATGTACGCCACTGCCTTTTTTGCAACTTTGATATTTGTTGCTTGATTAAGGGTCTAAAAATACAACTTCTTCACCTTTTGTAGTTTTTTTGTATCTCACTTCGTTTTTGAGAAAAAAAAATAAAAACGGTTTTATTGCATGCAATTTCATGGACAAAATTGGTTTATTAATTTTTGGTAAAAAAATTACAGGTGCTTTGGAAACCAAAAAATCATTTCTGCATGAGGTTCGACACTGACAAGCGCCAGTTCTTCTAGAAAATAATTATTCGCCTAATTTTCTTGGCGAAATTTCTCTACAAAGTTTTTATCTCGGTTTTTGTGATGGAAAATTACACTTTTGAGGAAATGACAGACATGCATGTAATGTATGCACGTGCTTACAGTAACTGTTATGCAGCTAGGCGCCTGTATGCAGAAGCGTTTTCCCAACGGCAACTTCCAGATAGTAAAACCTTTGAGAGCGTAGACCGTAGATTACGGCAAAGAGGTAAATTTTCTTTTTTGTAATGTTTTTAACAATAATGTAACAGCAACTGGTGCTCTGGGCCTGCCCTAGGACACACCAGAATAACGAGCAGTATCACAAACCCAATATTTGAGATGAGCAGTGATACAATGCCAAAACGGATAAATACACACAGACCATACAAAACCCAGCTTACCTGGGGCGGTAGTGAGCGATCTCCTGGTCGGTCTCGGAATTTGGTTTGGTATACCGATGGATCCAAGACTGACAATGGAGCCGGCGCAGGAATACATGGTATGACCCCCAGGTTTAATACTTATGCTTCCCTGGGGAAATATGCCACTATTTTCCAGGCGGAAATATATGCCATTGAACTTTGTCTGCGAGAGAACTTGAGGAGGAGATATAAGGGCAGGGACATTACTATCTTCTCTGATAGTCAAGCGGCCATAAAAGCTTTGGCATCCCAACAAGTCAACTCAAGGTTGGTTTGAAACTGTCTGCAATGCCTCCTAAACCTGGCTAACCACAACAAAGTTACACTTTCCTGGGTGCCAGGACACAGGGGAATACAGGGCAATGAAAATGCAGACTCCCTGGCCAGGCGAGGCTCCGCAGCAATGTTTGTGGGTCCTGAACCTGTTTTTGGAATACCAAAAGCCTCGGTTCGTGGCTACATGACTCGGTGGATTCAAACACAACATCAGTCATACTGGAACCACATTCCAAGGCAAAATCACAGTAAATCAATGTTGGACTCACCATCAAAAGCATTGACAAGTGAACTACTAAAACTAAATAGGAATCAGATTAGAAAAGTGACAGGATTAATAACCGGACACTGCACCCTAAGAAAACATATGCACACTATGGGCATCTATAGAGAAGAACCCATTTGCAGACTATGTGACGAAGAGGAAGAGACAGCCTCTCACATCATATATGAGTGCCCTGCACTTACATACTGGAGAACAAATCAAAACCTCATGGTGGACACTAACCACCAGGAGGCTGGAGACCAGAAAAGAACAGTAAAAGGGTTACTACACCTGTCTAAGGTATCAAACCTTTTTAACTGAAACAAATACACAAGAGATACAACAAGCCCTGTAGGCTGCAGTGTCGAGGCGGACAAAACCTCAACTTGTGTATTTACTTTATCAATCAACAATAATGTTATTTAGAAAGTTTTGCCATCCACACCAATGATAGAGGCCGGCCAAGGTCCGTAAGAATGCCTGAGTTTAAGGAGGCAAATTTTAATAAAACAGTACTTTTTACGGACGAAGCTGGATTTCGGCGGGATGGTATTGTTAATTTCCATAATACTCATGTATGAAGTGAAGAAAATCCTCATGCTTACGTACAATGTCGTCACCAGAAACAATTTTCTTTAAATGTGTGTATGGGTATTGTTGGTGACAATTTAATTGGGCCCTTCTTTTTACCCTTAAGATTAAACGGCGAATCTTACTTAGAGTTTTTTTAACAAGAATTGCCCGTACTGCTGGAAGAACTTCCTCCAAATGTACGTCATCAAATAACTTTTATGCACGATGGAGCTCCTCCTCATTTTAGTATAGCTGTTAAAACTCATCTAAATACACACACCGCAATGGTCTAGGGATATATTTATTTCAATGAGTGTAAACGAGTTTTTATTGTGTTTAAATGTTTTGGGTTGGTAAAATATATTAAGAATATTGATAAGAGATGGGCATTTTAATGTTTTTTTTGTATAAAAAATGGACTACTTTATTTTACGGTTCAAAAATGGGACTTCTGCAAAAACTTGTTTTTAAATCAAAGTAGGTGGACATATCAGTTTTAAAATTTGAAAATATTGGTCAGTATATTGTAATCCAAAGTAGAGTATAGACTCCGTCTGTTACTTATTTATCATGCAAAGACGCCATCTTAACAGGGATGAAATGTTGCGAGCTGTTGGAATGTTAGAAGCTGGTACTAGGCAAGCTCGTGTTGCTGAAACTCTCCACACATCACAGAGCGTAATCTCAAGATTATGGGCACGTTTCCAAGAAACAGGTGATGTTTCTGAAAGACATCCAGGTCCATCACGGCTGACTCGGCCTGCTCAAGATCGTTTTATTGTGCAAATGGCTAGAAGAAATCCCACAGTAACTGTTCCAGAAATAATGAATCGGGTACGCGAAACGCATAATATCGTAATTTCAAATTCTACAGCTTTGGAACAGATTGCATGAAGGTGGACTACGTAATAGACGACCATTGAGATGCCAGCCACTTTCTAGAGGAAATCGCGCTGCTCGTTTAGCTTGGGCAACAGAACACGAGAATTGGACTAATAATCAATGGGCCCCAGTTCTTTTTACAGATGAATCTCGGTTTGGGTTGCATCCGGATTCAAGAAGACTGAGGATATGGAGAGAACCTGGACTACAAAGAGTCTTGGAAAATGTGCAAGAAGTCCACAGTTATAGAGGTGGCACAGTAATGGTGTGGCATTTTTTAAACGCTCATCGATATGTGGAAGAGATTCTTCAACCATTTGTCTTACCCCATGCAAGACTTGTTGGACCAGACTTTATATTGATGCACGACAACGCTCGTCCTTATGTCGCTAGACATGCTGCACAATTTTTACAAGACAACCAAATCACCGTTTTGCCATGGCCTGCTCAATCACCTGACCTAAATCCAATCGAGCATGCATGGGATATGCTACAAAGAACGGTTTGCGTGAAAACCCTCAATTCCAGAACCAAGAACAACTGTTTGCTGCTTAAATGCTGCTTGGTTTGCCATAGCTCAGGAAGATATGGACAATTTAATTCTGAGTATGCCAAGAAGGTGTCGCGCAGTGATAAACTCCAAAGGAGGTCATATAAAAAAATTGGTATATGTTTAGAATATGACTTTTAATTTTCTTTGATATTTAGTTGAAATAAAAAAAATGGTTGTACGCCACTGTAGTTTTTCTTTTCTGGTATCTACATTTAATTAAAATATTACATTTTGTACAGAATATGATAAATTTCCATAAATTATCTTTTTTTGGCCATATATTTTTAAATTATTTGATTTATATCCCTAAAATAGGAATATCCTTAGACCATTGCGGTGTGTGTAAACACCTTTGGGAAAAATTGGGTTGGAAGAGGTGGACCAGTTTAATGGCCACCTCGCTCTCCTGACTTAAATCCAATAAATTTTTATTTATGGAGACACCTTAAAACTCTGATTTACGGCGCTCCCATACAAACAATAGAAGAGTTAAGAAATAAAATTGTAAATGTTTGCGAAGAAGTGAGAAATAAACCTCGAATTTAAGCTCGAGTTCGTCGTTCAATAATTCGTCGAGTGAGAAGGTGTACAGAAATGGATGGTGGACATTTTCAATATTTGTTGTAGCTGTTGTTGCACTAAAACTCTTTCCTAGAAATGTTTTTGATTTTTTGTTTTCCAGGGCACCTGTGATTTTTTTAGCAAAAATTAATAAACCAATTTTGTTCAGTGGCTTGCAATAAAACAGTTTTTATTTTTTTTCTCCAAAAACGAAGTGAGATACGAAAAAAATACAAGAGGTGAAGAGTCTTGTGTAGAAACTAGATGATGACATCTGGAGCAACTTATTTAAACTCAAATGTAGCTTTTTTATAATTAAAGACTATCAATTCTTTAAGCAAAATGAAAAAGTGCTGTTTTAAAATATAATAATTAGTGTCCTTAAAATAGATATTCAGTGTAATTTTGTGGTAATTACAATTATTTTTTAATCTAATTACATATATAAAAGGAAAATGTGTGTTTGTATGTCCATCGTTTTCTTCATAACTACCCACTGCCACCCACTAATGGTGGTAGGTAGCCCTAGGTGTGCACTTGCAAGTAAGGGAGTTTGGTCGCGATGGGTAAAAGTGGGTGGCGAAAATGTAAAAAATATATATATCTGTCCTTCTCTAGCTCATGTAAACTTATATAAAGTTCTGAAAATTTCTGGAATAATCTAGAAAGTTCCAAAATGTGTGCAACTGTTAAAATCAATCCGAAATAGTCTAGAAAATTCTAAAAATTTCTGAAATGATCTAGAAAGTTCCAAAATGTGTGCAACTGTTAAAATGGATCCGAAATAGTCTAGAAAGTTCCCAAAAATTTCTGGAATGACTTAGAAAGTTCCAAAATGTGTGCAATTGTTATAATCGATCTAAAATGTTTCGAAAAGCTTCTGAAATAATCTAGAAAGTTCTAATAATTTCTGCAATGATCTAGAAAGTTCAAAAATGTGTGATGTAATCAATCTATTATGTGCAAGTGTTGTAATCGATTTAGAATGTTTTAGAAAGTTTCTGGAATAATCTAGAAAGTTCTCAAAATTTCCGGAATGATCAACAAAAATT
>JAHBCN010022422.1:0-2500 GCA_019359885.1 Listronotus oregonensis
GGTTTTGTATTCATTTTTAGTAACAAGATAATTAATTTAAAATATCAGGGGTATTTATGGTCATTGTATGGTTTTATTGCACCCAATCTACTCGGAGTACCGCAAGTTTAAGAAGAGGCTGCGGCAGAGCTTCATCCTGCTTTCAGATAGTTTTATATTCTGTCAGTAGTAGTTTATTCAGGAGGTTATCAATTTTATTGTAAAAATAGTTGTAGCTATACTTTACCGTCTAAACCACTATTTAAAAAAAAATAGACACAGTGATCTTCCCTCCAGGTATGAATCAAAGTTTTTCTTTGATATTTTATGGCTTTATACCTTTTCGGGTTTTTATAAATCAAAAAATGCCTATTAATAATATATTTTACAGGGTGAAACATAAAGGTTAAAATTGAATTTAATAGTGAATTCCTTAACAAAAATAAGAGAACATTTGCATTCGTTTTTTATTTTACAATTTTAAAAAAAGTATAAAAAAATTGTTTTAGTGTAGATTTAAACCCTAGAATATAATGAAACACAATCTTAGCCAGACCTTAATTTGATAGTGCCCTAGTAACAGCAAAAAAAATGACATCGTAATTTACTGGATGGCGTGTGTACGGATATGTAGGCTTTAAAAAAATGTGGTATGCCACTGGTAAAAATTTTCCTAAATTTAATTTTTTGTTTTAAGCAAAATTTGTCTATTTATTCATTCGTCATTTTCCTGTAATTAAACCTTTTGTAAATACCAATTGGTTCATTGCTTACACAGGAAAATGTAGAATGTTTGAAATAAAATACGAGTAATTAATTACCAATAGTAAATGTACAATAAACATAGAAATTTAAAGTAATTACTAATAAACAAAATTTTTTAACGAAAAATTTTTTAAACAAAAAATGCTACAAATGTTATTCCCTAGCTGCAATACATTTTGCAATGCATTCTCTCGTAGATTCTCTTATTAATACTAAAATACGAGGCATCTGCCGATTTTTAACAAAACATAAAAAAAAAACGAAAAAGTTACACTATTCAAAACAAAAACCCAACGGTAATATAGGTGGGCACGCTACTGAGTAAATTACGAGGTTATATTTTACTGTTACTAAGGCACTATCAAATTAGGCATTGACTAAAATTTCGCTTAATTAACATGTAGAGTTTTTTTTATCTTGGGACAGTCCACGAAGGCTGATGCCTAAGTACTAACGTACCGTGGGTGTCTTAAAGAGTACAACGGTTATTACGCTAAAACGACTTTTTTTATTATTTCTTTAAAAGCCTGTATTTTAGAAATCAATACTCGTAGAACAAAAATTCATATGATTACTACTTACTACTACTTACTATTAAGTCCTTGTTAAATGACCCTGTACATTTTAAATTATTTTTAACAACATTAGCATTAAAGTACTCAACATTTTAAATTATAGCATTAACCCAGTTGAAAAAAAATCTGATGCTATGAGATTAAAACTAATTAGTCATAAAACTTTAAATTATGAAATATAAAAAAAACTAATCATATTTATTAAAGTATTGCATCATGACTCTAACTTATTATAACCGGCAATTTTTCAAATAATTTGTTGTTATGATAAGGGTAACAGGCTAATAAGCATATCGTGTTTAACTTTGTCACGGTCGTGGCATTAAGTTTTTCTTTTCTTTGTTATTTTCTGGACTAATCGTTATCGATATGAAATTTAGTATAATTTAAGGTTACTTTAACAAACTACCTATAGTTAAAATTATCTAGATAAATTGGTTAGCTAATAAAAACATAATAGATCATGATTAAATGATGATAATAATTTGGATTCCACATACTGATGGATATAGATAAAAACATACTTAAGTTATTGTTGATTTTAGATTTCATATACTGATATTAAAATCAGTTTACATATTATTTATTGCTTACAACTTACAGTATAGTTTTGTGGCGGAATCATATTTCAGTTTGTTTTATTTGGGATAGTCGCCTTACTACTTTTTGGAAAATGGGACCCTCTTGGTCCGGGTCCCGGCCTATATGGGCTGACCCTGTCCAGCCCTATTAATCCCTATGAACTTGCAGATTGCCTGCAACAAAAAGGGGAAAATTTCTCAAAACACCCAAAAAATCGCAAATACTAGTCTACGTTTCGGTGGCAAGTCGGCCACCATGACAAAAAGTCATTAAAAAGTAAAAAAAGAAGTTTTTAGACCAAAAATTTCTTAAAATTTAGTTGAATTTTTTGTTTTAGTTTCTGTTTTGACAACGGTGTACTTGCCACCGAAACTGAGACTAGTATTTGTAATTTTTTGGGTTTTTTGGGGGGTTTTCTTCTTTTTTGTTGCAGGCGATCTGCAAGTTCATAGGGATCAATAGGACTGGACAGGGTCAGCCCGTATACCCCGGGACCCAGACTGAGAGGGTCCCATTTTTCAAAAAGTAGTAAGGCGAGTATCCCAAATTTTGTTTTTATCAAATCTTGTAAATAAAGGTAGGACCAATGAATTGCCTAA
>JAHBCN010022422.1:7500-13369 GCA_019359885.1 Listronotus oregonensis
AAATAAATTCAATAGGTAAAATGCCTTCAGAAATTGCTGCATACCTAAAATTAAAAAATCTAGAAGAGTACACTGGACATAGTTTTCGTCGATCCTCTGCGACTATGTTGGCGGATTCTGGAGAAGGAATTACCAATGTCAAGCGACTTGGGGGCTGGAAATCAACGGCTGTAGCTGAGAGCTACATTGATGAATCCACAAATCAGAAAAAGGATATGTCGAATAAAATATTGACCATGAACAACTCCCCTCCTGAGCTAAGTCAACCTTCATCAAGCCGTACAATAAGCGCTTCTATAAGCTACCCGCTAAATGAAATTACAGGTTCTGCAATTAAGTTACAATATGCTAATAACTGTTCTTTTGTTGTAAATGTTATCAACAAATAATTCCCATTTATAAATATGTTGTAGTAGTTCTTTCAGATTAAACATAATTTTAAAAAAATCATTGCTTTAATATTGGTATTACCTGACGCTCGTAGGAAAAATTTTGTTCCTAACGCTTGCGCAAAGTGACGTCTCCGCACTTGACTGCTTGCCGAACTCCGCTTCGCGTCGTTCGGGCAACGGCAGTCGCGTGCGGAAAAGTATCACTTTGCGCACTTTTTAGGAAAATAACTATAACGTAACCAGATGAAACAATTTCGACGGTACGACGGCACTTTTTTTGGTAATTTTGTGTTTCATATTGTTTGGTTAAGTTAGAAAAAGAAAAAAGTATCCTCTGGGGTACTATTTCTGTTATAATAAGCGTCGCGCTACAGTCTCGCTTTGTCATTTTGACAGCTACTAAATAAAAACAATTAAAGTGACTATGATATTATGCACGCCTTCTAGATGCCCCATTTTAAGAATGTTAAGATAAAAATGCGACAGAACCATTTGTTTGGTTCCGAGAATAAAATTTATGGCCATATACATATTTAAAACCCTCTTATGTTGGCAGTATTTAAATTTAGTATAATAATTATTATTTTAGTTGGTCTCCTAATTGTTTTGTAATTACAAATACCTTATAGACAACAACTGCTTTTAATAATGATAAGAAATTTAACAAATGGCTACCTATTGGTTGTCTACACTGTTAATTTTTTTTGTAAAACTAAAATTGTTTTAAAAACGAAAAAATAAGCAAAATGATAAATGATTGTGTGGCAAAACAGAATTCAATACAATTTAAGCAATTCTCCAAGACTTCTGAGGAAACGTACTAAAATAAGTTGTAATTTTACAATTTTATGTAGTAATAACATACGTTTTGTAATTTTCCTGAACTAATGGTTGATTTCCAATAAAAAAGTTTAAAAAATTACAAATTTTGTTTGTGAGGTGACTTATTATAGTGTTTAGTAAAATTACAAAAAAATATTGTAACTGAAATTACCATACTGTCATTAAAAGTTAATAAATATTTTTGGTATTTTCTCAAATACTCATTAAAAATTACATGTTGATGGGTTTTCCGGGCTTATTTGCCGTGGTCTGTTGGTATTTCTACCTGACGTTTCGTCTACTACTGCGGCAGACATTATCAAAGGTGGGTCCGAGTCGAAGTACTCTTCCTGTGACTGTGTACTTGTTAGTAGCGTCATCATCGATATGTGTATATTACGATACATATTACTTTGTTAATAACGTCATCAGCTTAAGGCAGTTTAGTCTTAATATAAACCACTTTATACAGTGCTTTTCTTTAATGCCCCCTCTCTTATTTTTTGAACGGATCAATTCAAAATGTTAAAACTTGAGGTAATGTAATTGATGCATAAATTCTATATTTTAGAGTAAAATTGACAGATGAAAATTTCATGATGGCTGCTGGGCGCCATCTTGGAAAAAAATAAACGAAAAGAGTGGTCTTGTGGACATCATTTTGAAGCTCCTGACAAGTACTTTATAACCCTAGAATATAAAGTCAATTTCTTTATCTACTACAAATTGGTGGTACATTTAATAATTACCTAAATATATTAAGATTTAACTTGATAATTTAAATAATAACGTTTAGGTCATTTGAGAAAATGCTGAAAATGATTGCCTTGAACTTCTTGACACAACAGTAGGTCCGAAATTTCACGCCGAACATTTTCAAACACAGTAACAGAAAGATGGAGCTCCACCACACTACTCCAGACAAATTCGGAACTATTTTGATGACAATTTCCGCGGTTGTTGGATTGGCCGTCGAGGACCTGTGGAATGGCCAGCTCGCTCGCTAGATTTGACACCTCTGGACTTTTTTCTATGGGGCTATTTGAAGCAAAAGGTGTACGAAACTGAGCCTGCTTCAATATTGGATATACGACAGAGAATAACAAATATTTGTAGAAATATCGATGTTACTGTGTTGAAAATGTTGGGCTTGAAATTTCAGACTGACTGTTCTTGTGTCAAGAAGTTCAAGGCAACCATTTCCAGCATCTTTTTAATTGAACTCAACGTATTTTTTTGAATTATCAAGATAAATGTTTATGTATTCAGGTAATTATTAAATGTAACACCATTTTGTAGTAGGTAAAGGAATTGACTTTATATTTTAGGGTTGTAAAGTGTTAGGAGCTTCAAAATGATGCGCCACAAAACCACTCATTTCATTTAATTTTTTTCCAAAATTTCAAGATGGCGGCCAGCAGCCATCTTGATATTTTCATGTGTCAATTTTACTCTAAAATATAGTTTTTATGCATCGGTAACATTACCCTAAGTTTTAATATTTTGAATTGATCCGTTCAAAAAATAAAGAGGGGGGGGCATTTAAGAAAAGCACTGTATAATAAATTGTATATTAAATTTATAATACAGCATATTAGACCTAATAAACATTTTTTTCTAGAATTTTCTTAATAAAATTACAATATTGGTATTGTAATATTACAATTAAGTAAAAATGCAATGGATATGTTGTAATTTTACAGTAAAGTATATTAAAATTACCTAACATTTTCAATAGAATTTGTGAAATTACAGTATGTATTATGTAATATTGCTAAACGTGTTTAGTAAATTTCAACAAATGTTTATGATTTTCCAAATTAAAGTTGAAAATGTTGTGTAAAAAAAAATACAAAACTGAATTTTATTATTATAATTTTGTTGTGCCTAAAAACCTTTAATATTTTTTTGTAAAATTACAATAGAAATTTTAAACAGTGTAACTAATAACCGTTTTAATGTTACGACCAAAATTTAAAAAAAAACATTTTTATTTACCGAAATAAAAAACGAATACACTATCATAACAAATAACCTTTCAAAGCGCCAAAAAATAAAATATAGATTTTTACCTAAAACCATCCATCAACGTCTTTCTAGATTGTGGCAACTCATAAAAAGTCTGTTAAAACAGAGTATCACATCGATTGCGATTATTGAAGATTAATTTTTAATGTGCCTATAATTCGATGCATAGGCATCGGAGAGATTTATTGTTTTTAAAAAATACTTGGCTGGTTTATCATTTGCCTTTAAGAAAAACCTGTATTTTTTCTTCGACCGTGCATATTTGTCTACTTTATTGCACGTATTACACGATTTTAACATGTATTATTAACTTTGAAACCGAAATTCATAATCAAAGTCAAAATAAAAGATGTCTTTATTTATATCAAATGAAAGGCGAATAAATTTACTATAGTTCTGTACTTATAATAAAAGCTTAGATAAAATAATAAAATTAGGATTTCAAAAAGAAAATTAAAATCTCTTAAAGATTTATTGGTTAAAACGAAGCCAATTTTTTCTATCACGTTACCTTGATTGCAGACATCTTTTGCTAAAAAACTCAGTTGTTTTATGGGGTATAAAAGCAAAAAAATGCCCCAAAACGAGAACATTCACATTTTACAGTTGCTCCTGAATCCATGTTAGTAGTTTAAATTAAAAAAAAAACAAATGAATTTTAATTAATAACAGTGTCAGTCAATGATTCTAACCTTTGTTGCGGTATCTATAAATAGCGCGCAAGTTTCCAGTTAGGTAGAAGATGATTTTGGTCCACGGTTGAAGACACATCTCTTGGATACCGGCGATTCGGCGTTCCCAGGTCTTAGTTCAGTTTTTTTAAGTTAGTTTGTTTTGAAGATTCTATTTATAGATCCCGCAGTTTTAGTTATCGAGGAGAAGTGACTTGGAATTTTGTTTTGGACCTTGGAATTTTATTTTTTGTTTGGAGTTTTCACTTCGAAATTAAATTATAAACATCTGGATTTTATTTTCAGGAAGCGAAACAAGGTGGCCGGCGCTGTGTATCGACCTGTAAATCCAGGCGCCTTGTTTCTCCAGAAGTTTTAGGATTTAGATGATTTGAAATAAGGTGGCCGGCGCCGTGTATCGACCGGTAGACCCAGGCGCCTTATTTCCCCAGGAGTTGTAGGTAGTTTTACTAGTGTTTAGTTCGCGCCGCGGATTTAAAGTAAAGTGGAAGTGAAGAAAAGGGTCAGGAAGAATTTCTACAAAGTTGGATGAAGAAGCCAAGGGTGGCCTCTCCTCTCCGGGATTGTGCACCAGGAGGTGCTGAAGAGGAGAGTTGATGAAGGAGAATAGTGGCCATGGTCGGCCATCGTTCCAGTTTGGAAGGGAGGTGAATAGACGGAGTAAGGAAGATTTCTAGTGAAGTTGCAGTGAAGGCCGTGGACGGCCTAGGAAGTTTAAGCACCTGAAGAGGTGAAATTAGCCTATGGAGGGAAACCAATACCGCCGTGGACGGCCGACCCTCAGAAATTAAGAAACGAGTAAGGAGTAGTAAAAGAGAGGATTTATACAGGGTTCGACGCAAGGCCAAGGCTGGCCTTGAGAGTCGTGACACCTAGAGAAGCCAAGAAGAAAGTAGAGACCAGGAGACCGTGGCCGCGGTCGGCCAAGCTCCATATTTTAGGACAAGGCTCAGAGAAGCCTAAGGAATAGCTTTATACAGGATTTGACACCAGGCCAAAGCTGGCCTACCAAGATATGAGACCTGGAGATCAGAAAATGATCCAAACAGCGGTAAACTTGTAAACAAACAAATTTTAATAAATCTTGGTGCAGTAAAGTGAAAATAATAAGTAATAATACAAACAAATCGTAAATAAAGAGTAATAGTACCTGCATTAAATGAAAAATATCCAAATTGTACACAAAAACAACCCCAGTTACCAGTAAACAGATGGTAAATTCATATCACGAACAAAGAAGCCGAACTGAACGAGAACAAAGATTCAAATAAGCTATTGGATTGATTAATACATTGTTTTATATTTTTTTTATATAAATTAAATTCAGAAATACAATTTTTCTAAATGATTAAAGATAAATTAGATAAAAGTTTTGTAAGATTAGCTTAACCTGTCTTGTCATTGCAAAATATAAATAAGAAGAGCCAGGAGTGGACCTGACTCAATATATTCATATAATAATTACAAGTTTGTACTAATTTTTATTTAATAAATACACATTATTTGTAAATAATTATTTATTTTATTTAAAAATGTATAATTATTTGAATATTATTTATTTATTATATTAATTATTAAATAATTTTTAATAAATGCTTTTTAAAATTATTTAGCCTTTTATTTATATATGTCCAAACATTTTCAAAACTCAACGAGATTATGAATCTATATATTCGGAGCCTATTAAAAAGAATAGTGCCCCACAATAGAAAAATTAAGATAATAAGAAAATCACATTTATTATAATAAGTCTTAAGTTTTTATGTAT
Source organism: Listronotus oregonensis (assembly GCA_019359885.1). Taxonomy (NCBI): domain Eukaryota; kingdom Metazoa; phylum Arthropoda; class Insecta; order Coleoptera; family Curculionidae; genus Listronotus; species Listronotus oregonensis. The sequence goes on from JAHBCN010022422.1 coordinate 13,203, forward strand.
AAAGTAACATCATAGCCCATTCCGTTACAATATATATAAAGAAAAAGGGCTTATTTTATACTTTGCTACTATTCCATTGCTCAAAGTAAATAAATAAACCATTTTACTGCTTATATAACTTGTCTCCGTAATTCCGTATATATTTTCTCTTCTAGGAAAAATACCAA
>JAHBCN010022423.1:0-13354 GCA_019359885.1 Listronotus oregonensis
CTTTGTCAAATCTGACGTACAGCCGAATACAAGAAATTTTTTTTTCTTGTTTCATCCATCTCACAACCATTACATTTAAAGTAAAAGACACGTTAACATAATTTTTTTATCAAATCTTTTATTTAATGTAACAATTAGGTTTAACTAATAACAATTATTACTATCGATCATTAAAAAAATAATTTTATCATACTAGAATTTAATTAAACCAATAGCATTATCTGAAATATTGTCAATTTATTTTCCCATTAAGTCTATCTGGTCCATTTCAACCATTAAAAGTATTGTCAGTAAATTTGAGTCCAAAGCCGTCGCAATAAATTATTGGAAATGTTTAACTCAGAAGATCGAAAATAGATCCGAAAAAAGAGAGAACTGAACTCTTAATATTTTACCAGGTGTGGAAAAATAAAATTAAATAAAATACAATAACTTTTTTAAAAATAATAGGGAATTACATAAAAACATTAATTAATCAAATGTTTAAACCACCCTCCATTAACAGCTGACCAATATCCCAACCGATCATAAAATTCATTTCTAACGTTGCTAAGCTGATCTTGCAAAATTTAATTACATTCTAACGAAAAAGCGTTTTGTAGCTGGTTTAGATTCACAAATTTTACACTTTTATAAATGACACTTTTTAAGTGACCCCACAGAAAGAAGTCAGTCGGTGATCAGGTGACCTGGCTGGCCAAAGTATCCTGTACCGTGGACCAATAATATTGCCGTTTAAAGCATTTTCCAGGTACTCTCTAACCATACGAGCATTATGGGCGGGGCAACCATCCATTTGGTACCAGATCATTTGATCTTTGCGAACAACGTCTTTCAGGTTATAGTCCATAAAAAGGGTCCAATGATATGGTGTCCGATAATTTCCAAGCAAAGATAGTTTCAATTTATTACCACTAAAATCCGAAGAACGATACAACATACTGTTTTCAAAACTGGATAATTACAAGGTAAGAAAAATAACAAAAGAGTCGATCCTTGTACGGGTATACTCCTTTGACCGAGTTAAAACTTTATAACTTTTATTATCACTAGTGATTTTATTGCTGATTGAACCAATAATAACATTATTTTCCTTTGGGACAAAGGTAAATAGATTTCCGAGAAATATTTAATATCATATTTATCCTGGCAGCACTATATCTAAAATACAAAGTTTATCTATCTCCTTTATAAATATATTTTGAATAATTTTTTACAGTTATTTTAATTTTTTAATCTACTAGCAGTTTTAAAACGATAAAGTATAAGAAAATGTGTTAAAAACCAGTTCACGTCAAAAAATGTCTTAAAATTCTATAATCACCACCTAGAAAATGTGTAGTTCTTCCGAAGACTATATTCACAATTTTTGATCGTAGCGTCTGCTTGAGTGGAAGGGCAAGGGGACAGAATCTCCCAGTTTTAAAACAAATTAACTAAATTTAGGAAAAAATAAATAATTTTTTTAAAATTAAAATTAATTTTTTGTTGTTAAGTTGTTTGTTTAAGTATTTAATTTTTTCAGGATATATTACAATTTTAGGCAACCAACTTAACAGATGCTTTTACAACTGTTAATTTAAGTGTAGGGTCCCATAGGGTTCTAAATAGATTTATTGTTTTGTTTTATGTATTTTTGGTTGCCTATACTATAATCGTCGATTAATAGTTGTATACGTTAATAATACTTATAAATAAATGATCACCGAAATAATAATTTATCAGATAATTTGATTATTTTGTGCTACTGTGCAAATCATTTATCAGCATTAAGTTGCTCTAAATGGGGGAGAATGGGGGAATGGCGTTCATAAGAAATTTATTTATTAAGTTTTTTTATTTTAATTTTAAAAGGGGAAATAAATTTAGTCCAAATTTTATCCAGAGATATAAGCTTCTACTATATTTACACCAAGGTTTTTTAAATAGGTAATTGCATAGGTAAATTATAAAAACAAAATCTTGAGGAGTCGACCGCTATTCCCCGTATATTGGGTAATGACGGTCGAACGTGCGGTAATGAAAATTTAAAGCAATATTAAATAAAAAAAAATTTTCTGGATCAAGTTTAGGTATATTTTAAACTTTTACAAAACTAATGAAACTTAATTTTTCCATATCGAAGTTTTTCTGGATGGCTCAATTTGCCAATAATGTCATCCTTTGTAACCACCTTTACATCATCGACATTTGGAAATACGAATATGTTATGTTGACCACGGTACTCTCTCATAAATCTTACAACTATTCCATTTTTTCGCAGATTAGTCACTTGTGCAACGAATCTTTTTTTTGACTTGTCATTAGAAACCAGCACAAACACAAAGTCTTTTCTTGCAACTGCGGATCTTTTTCAACTGAAATTTCTTTTTTTTCAGCAAAATTTTGTTCCTCGTCTTCAGTCAACGGATCATCCGATGAATCCTGACAAAGATCATTCTCCTCCCCCATCCGACTCTGAGGAAGAATAACATTTCCCTTACGTTTTTGTTGACCACAGTTACAAAAATCGTCACGAGTTGGGTCATACACTTCTTTTACACTTGCATTCATTTGAAGTTTGTTTTTCTTTGTTGCCGCTGAATGCGTTTTTTTCCCCTTTCTCTTCCAATGCCAGTTTTTCTGGGGTCTCCGTCAGAATAACAGAATGCTGTTTCCTTCTTGATGTTTTAGAACTTCTGCTGGGTCCAGGAAGGGCGAAATATCAGCAAAAGAAACTGAAAATATTTTGCTGCTCAATTGATGGCTCTGTTGCTTGGTCTCGTATCTGGTTCTGGTTCGACGCTTGCGAGTGGTCTTGTAAGAGTTCAATCTCAGTAACTGGTTCGGGTCCTTCACTAGTGGTATCTAAAGGAAAATCTTCATCAGAAAATATGTTTGGGCATAGGAAAAAAACCGGTCGATGCAAACCCAGACATCCCCTTTAATCGTTGCCACAACAGAATATGCCTTATTAAATAGTTCAGCAAGTTTGTAAACTGTAATAGGTTCACCAGGTTTACTTTTCATATGCAAGTCACACTCGCGATTGTAAGCCCTTTTAAGAGGACCAAAACACAACGTCCAAAGGTTGTAGGCGATGCGAGTGGGGTGGTAAAGAAAGCATAATTATGTTGTTTTGCGGCAAAATGTGTAGGCTTTTAATGTAATGTGGCTTCCATGATTATCAAAGATCAGTAGAACAGGCTCATCTTTCGTCGGTTTTGCGTAGTTACAAAAATGTTTACCCACAATAAAAGATCCTCGTTAGTCCATCCATTTACAGAACAACTGTATAATGCTCCAGAAGGTCCATTAACTTCCAATGTTGGAGCCATAAAGTTGGCGGGCAAAAATAAACTTTGGGGGGGGACAAACCCCCCTGCTGCGTTCATACAGCAAATTACCGTTGTGGTTTCCCCTTTTCACCAGAAGTTACAGCACCGACTTTTTTCTGCCTTTAATTCCAATTATTTTACTGGTTTCTTGTACAGTTGTAAACCCACTTTCGTCCATATTGTATATTCTGTGGGGGAGAAAATTTGTGTTTTGTCATGATTTTTTCCCAAAATTTTTTAAAAAAACAGAGTCACTTCATCCTTGCTGAATCCCTTTATTCTATTTAGGCTTAAAGCCTCTGGTTTTCTTCCGACAAAGAAGGATTTTTTTTTAAAAAATCCTTCGACCCAAATTTTTTTCCAGCCTGTTTTTTTTTTCCCCTATTAAACTTGTGCTCGATCTGTGGCCTCTCAGCATATTCAAAAACTAACTTCCGCAACTGTAGGGAGTGAGTCCATAATACATATTAGCTAATGTCTTAATATTGGCACAAATTTCAGCCTCTTCTTCCTTGGTAAAGACTGGTTTTCGCCCATGCTTGGACCACCTATTGCTAGAACCGTGTACCTCTGTTGAAAAGTAGCAAATGGAATGTTATGATTTTTGGCAGCTTTCCTTTGGTTACACCATTTTAACATCATCGATGGCTCTCGAGAGATAACCCAAAAGTCCATTTAGCTTTCTCAGTTTTTCGTGTATAGTTTCTCGGCATCTGAAATTATAAAAATTGTAGGTGGGGTAATCCCGGTCAGTGGGGGAAAGGCGGTCACTGACTGCCATTAAAATATTCTGACCAACGTAAACAAATTTTTAAAAACAAAACACATAAAGTTTTTTCAAAAAAAAAAGGTTAATCATATATTAAAACATAATATTTATTGTAAATAATATATTTGAAAAACTTAATTTTCAAAAACGCTCGTCAAAATCTTAAATATCACCTTTGTTTACTTATAAGAAGCAGGGAAAAATAACAAACTGCTTGCCGGCAACTCTCTAGACAACTGAATGTAAAAATTTTATGTTTTGCCTAGTTTAATGGTTGTTCGCTAGGTGTCGAGACAGCTTTCGCGCTTAAATTTAAAATAATATAGGAGTTTTTGGACTGACCGTCATTGCCCCGTGACCGTCATTCCCCCGTTCCCCCCCCTAAATTACGAGAGTCAAATCCCTAAAAACTTCTACAACCAAACCGTTTCAGGTTCTGGTGACAGATACCCAAGTAAAGTTTAAACATTTCCGATTAATAAAAAAACAACATGACATTTTTTAACAACAGATTATTTAAGGATCAGAAAAGTAAATCAGTTTATATTTTTAAGGTTTATAAACTATATGTAAGTACATCACGCAGCCACCACGACTTGGAAAAAATGATCATATAAAAGATTATAAAATTTCTTTAATTTATAAGGTAAAGAATAGAACTATTGATTTTATTAATAAACTGTGTATGTAAATGTAAATAATAAAATATTTCCTAGTGCAATACGTCTTGGTGTAGAAAGGCAATGTTAAAAAAAATTACTGCAGAAATAGGTAATGATGGCATGGGAAAATTAAATAAAGAACTCACACAAAATGTTTACAGAGTAATGAGAGGGGGAACAATTAATAAATAAAATTAATTCTATTATAAATATCCTTGGCATGGGAAAAATAAATAAAGAACTTAGACAAAATGTTTACAGAGTAATGGGAGAGGGAACAATTAATACCTAAATAAAATTAATTCTATTATAAATACCCTTGGTCAAAACACAGTGTTAAAATATAAACCCTATAATTTTGTTTACCTAATTATTTAATTAGCAAAGACCAAAAGTCACCTTTAATAGGAATGATAATACATTTTAATTTATCACTTTAAAACAATAACATTAAATTTGATAAGTGTAGGTTTCAGAGCCGTCTCTAGGGGTGGTTTTACGGCCATTTTTAAGAAATATTTATCTTATAACAACTAAGAGGTCGTCCATAAAAAAATGTATAAAAAATCTGGGGAAGCCACATTTTTTGTTTGCTTATCCCTAAAGTATCTAGAATGTAAAACTTGTTGCCAGCAGTGGTCCCTTATTCCCTAAGATTTTTTAAGTCTTATATTAATAAACTACCTCTTACTTTCTTTGTACACATGGTACGTTAGTACGAGGCCTTAAGACTTCGTATTGTTACAAGATAAAAAAAAACTAAAAAAAAACGTTTTAGCTTTTTAAAAATTATCATCAGGCTATATATTTTTTTTATATAATGTATCTAAGTTATCTTTCACTGTTTAGAAAGATTTAATAATTAAATGTATGAATTTGCAAACGTACCTTAGTGTGTGATGATAATAACTGAAACGAAGGCAAATTCGGGATTTAATCCTTTTTAAACTTCTTAAACTCCGGACGGCCGAAAGCAAGGATTAAAAACATGACAAGTAAATTGCGGAGAATTAAGACAGGTACAAGAAGGGTGTACTTCTTAGTAATTATCCAATATTTAAAATTCTAGCAATTAGACATATTAGGATTTACTTCATGGCAATTGAATAACAAGGTGGTCAGTATACTTGTTGCTTTTAATAGTAATAAATCTAATATAAAACGTGGAAAATTTCGAATTTATTACAAGTAAGCATGCCAATACCTAATTGTGAAAATACTTTCTTAAAAAAAGTGTTTAGTTCTGGTTAGCTCTAACAATTTTTGTATTATTATTTTGTAATATTTTCTATACCTGTAGTAATACTGTACTATAAATAAAATTCTTAAAGGGTGGCCACTTCTCCTATTTTGTACGTTCCTATTTTGACGTTCAAAATATTTTATTGCTTTTTCTCCGCAGTTTACCTTCCACCAACTAAAAAGTTGAGTAAATCCTGCAAGGAACCAGTCAATCGTAAATAAATTGGTGCTCAATGCAGTGGTTTCTGTAGCCAGTATTATACGGGCAATATACTGGGTATCCCAGAATATGTGGGCAATCTCTCGGAATCTGATGGAAAAAAAATAATATGACAAGTTCCTATAAACTTTTTTCCTACGACCCTCCCCTACGGAGATACAGCTACATAACGGACGCTCCTAGAAATCGTGTTTTTTGAATAACTTTAAAAATACTAGGCGTAATTTAATGTTTTTTTAACGAAGGTCTTTAGATAAGTCTTCTTAAAATGAACCCATTAAATCATATTTGGCTGATTTAGTTTGCCAGGGACGGACTAGCTTCGACATAATGGCATTTTTTTAACACCCTCTATAATAAAGGCTCAACAATATTATTTTTGGATAGCTCTAACCTTAAACTAAAAAAGGTATTCTTGATTGACATCGATAAAATTAACAGTTTACAAGAAATAAAATATTTTGATTGGTAAAGTTTTTTACATTATACGAGGTGTTTTCTAATTGAATGTCAATATTTTTGGGTCCATTTTGGGAAGAAAACTTATGAACGTATGTCCTAAACGTCTTAACTTTTGAGATACAGGGTGGTACATTTTTTAAAAATATATCATATATTTTTAATATCTGCAATACCACTTTAGATATTTTAATGAAATTTAGCATTCATGTACTATGTATCAAGACACATTTTTAGTGTATCACATTTTTTTTATTTTTACCAGTGCGTTTGTACGGAATGTGACCTGCCTATTTTGGCAGACATTGATGATACGCCACTGATTTCACTTAAAATAAATTTTTTTTTTGAAATCTCCAATCATTTCTAAGTAAAGTTGATCACTTATCGGTTAAAAAAATAAAAACTGTTTCTCTGCATGATCATAACAATACCGGTAAAGAATATCATCATGCAGAGAAATATCTAGATTTAATTTTTCTAGGTAAAAATCGTACGTCGTACTAAAGAAAATTAAGAGATTAAAATATTCTGCCTATAGTTTTAGAAATCAGTGGCGTACCATCAATGCCTGCCAAAATAGGCAGGTCAAATTCCGCACGAACGCACTGGTGGAAATAAAAAAAATGTGGTACATAAAAAATGCTTCTTGATACATAGTACATAAATACCAAATTTTATTAAAACATTTAAAGTGGTATTACAGATATTAATATATGATTTATTTTTAAAAATTTTACCACCCTGTCTCTCAAAAGTTAGGACGTTTAGGGCATACGTTCATATGAAGTTTTCTTCTTAAAATAAACCCAAAAATTGCCTCCTTTAATATTGATATTCAATTACACAAAACACCCTGTATAATGTAAAAACTTTACAAATCATAATATTTCATTTTATCGATGTCAGTCAAGAATACCTTTTTGTTCGTTTAAGGTTAAGGCTATCCAAAAATAATATTGTTAAGCCTTTATCATACATGGTGTTAAAAAATTGTCATTATTGTGTCAGAGCTAGTCCGTCCCTGGAAAACTAAATAAGCTAAATATGATTTGATGGGTTCATTTTAAGAAGACTTATCTGGTACCCTTCATTTTAAAAAAGCATTAAATTACGCCTAGTTATTTAAAAAAAAAAGATTTCCAGGGGCCTCGGTTCAAGTACCTGTATCTCCGTAGGGGAGGGTTGTAAAAAAAGTTTATGGGAACTTGTCATGATATTTTTAGGTTTTCTATCAGATTCTGAGAGATTGCCCACATATTCTGTATACAGGATGTTTTAAGAGTAAACGTAAACCTTTTGGCAGCTTCTTCTTCTCATTAAAATGAGAAAACAATTCCTATTAACAGGGCTACGTATATGCCCTGTTTTCCAGTTACAGGGGTTGGTAATGTAAACGGTTTTTAATTTATTGCAACTACAAGGAAAATTTAATTTTAATGAAATTTTACAGATTTGAATTAAATTGTATGTAAAATTTAACGACATAAAAAATAAATTAATATATTGGAAAAGGGTAGATTTTTTAGGGTAGTGGATGTCTGGTCATAAAACTTTTTGTGCTTTTTTTTTGTAAATTTGAGTTATTAGTAGGAAGAAACAGACAATTCTGAGAAAAACAAGTACTATTACCTCTAAACATTTTTGTGCACATCTTAACGCAAATTATAACTTTGTTTTTTTAAAGTAAATGTAATCTTTTCAACAGCATTTTCCTCCCATTAAAATAGAAAAAATTCTAAATAAAATAAAATTTTACAGACATAAAAAATTAATAATATACGGCTTATAAAAGGTAGAATTTTAAGGGTTTTGTCAAAAAAACTTTTTTGTGATACGTTTTTCCGTAAATTTCAATTAACAGTCAGAAAGAACAAACAATTCGGAAAAAAAGTACTCTTACCTCAAAACGAAAGTACCTATATTGATTAAAAACCATTCTAAATACCAACCCGTTAACGGACCGTAGCTCAAAAACGGGGTATTTCCGGACCCATATTAATAAGTACTAGGAAAATTTATTTTTTAGTGAAAGGAAGATGTCGCCAAAAGGTTTACGTTTACTTTTGAAAAAAATACAGTTATAATTTGCGTAAAAAAAATTAGACTTATTTTAACGTACGAGTACCTTATTTACTCAGAATTATCCAATCCTTTTGAATTTTAACTCAAATTTACAAAATAACGAACCACAAAAAAGATTTAATGATAACACGTGCCCTATCCTTAAGAATATAGCCTTTATCAGCCGAATATTAATATGTTTTTTTTATTTTATTAGATTCTACATAACATTTAATTCAAATTTGTACAATTTCATTGAAATTATCTTTTCCTAGTGGTTGCAATTAATTAAAACCCAACCCGAAAACGGGGCATTTTCGGACCCCTTCTTCTTCTTCCCTAGGGGCCGTCTAGATTTACTACCGGAGGCAGCGCAGCCTCTTAGGCTTTTTGTGTCTAATCTCCCATTATCTTTTATACCAATCCTCCTATTAGTCTTGTTCCTTCTACAAGTCTGTGCAACTGGTTGGTTGATATTATTCCTGTGAACTCATTTTAGGTTACTCAAATAATGCCTGTCTTTTGTGATTCAACCCTTCACATTCCCACAGGATTGTCGCACATTCTGCAACTTGGGTCCCCATTGTATGAGCCTATCTTGGTTATCGTGCCCTGTTAGCAGCCCTGGTAATGAGAACTTTTTTTCATATTGGAAAAAAAAGATGGTGACAAGAGATTTTTCTTTTAGAAATAAACTCCCTGTTTTTATATAAACAGTCAGTAAGCAGTTCATCACCATTCGAATGGAAGGTGTCTAATGAAAGGCAGGGCCGTATCTGGACCAAAATTTTGGGAGGAGTTAGGTCAGTGTCATTTGATAAATTAGAAATTTAAAAAAAACTTTAACATATACATGGGTCTTACTAAAAGAGAATATCAGGTTAAACTAAAAAACACACTTAACACCGTTAAAATTTTAAAAATAATAATTATAATAAGAACTGAATATTTCTTTGCTTTTCCCTCACAAACCGATTTAAGACTTTCGCAGTACCAATTTAAATATTTCTATGTACGCTTAAAAGAGCAAGTCTTGTTAACAGCTCTTGACCAGTTGAATTGCGCAAATAGTCTTCCGAGTTCCGAGGAGGCTGTAGATACAGGTAATGTGGTCAGAATTTGCAACAAAGTATGAATATTAGGAAACAAAGATGAATTACATGCTGATACTGCATCAAGAGCATTTTTAGGTCTTTCTGCTTGAGGCAACTCAATCCATTTTTAGGCCTTTCTGCTTGAGGCAACTCAATCCATTTTTGTTTTCATAACTGTAATTCTCCGGGTAACGTATCTAGGTCCAAAAATTCCTCACATAATAATATGTCATCTATTTTTACTGTGTGTGCTTCGCACCTATTTGGCACTAGACAATATAACGATGAAAGTTACTTTTCGTCATTTGCAAATCTTGCAGATAGCTCTTCGATAAAGTGATCAAAACAATTAATTGCAATTGCGATTCGAAAATATTCTTCTGCAGTAGCTACCAAAACATTAGAACGATTCTGCTGTCGTGAAACTATTCTAGGTATTTTTATGCATTTTTCGTCATCTACAGACTTTATAATAGCTTCGGATTTTTCAAAAATATTTTTAAATTCTTGATCTATATTCAGTCTGATAGTCCTGACTTTACTGATAACAGTATATACATGCTCAACAGCTCTAAAGAGATCAAAATCCACAGTCTGTAGAATTTTGCATAACGGTAGAGTAAAAGCAAATAAAGTGGACGTTGTTAACATACTGATGATTTCTCTCGGTGGGGAAGTTTCCTGATTGGTAAAAAGGCAGACAGCCGCCATTAAAACCTTTAATTCGTTAAACATAGGCGTAGATGCTTTGATTTAATTAGTTTTTAAGGTTTTTGTGAAAATCTCATCGGAAATGTGGAAGTAAAATATGAATGCTTTTCAATGTTATCCTTAATATTAACTAATAATATTATAGTTTGTACGTTATAAAAAATTGTATTTTTTTATTGTAGTTGAAGTAATCAATATTATTAATGATATGCTAATTTATAAGCAAGACTCTGGGAATCCCCTATTTTTAAAGTCACGGAGCAGCGTTGCACGGTTGTTAAATATCGAGCTTGATCTTGAGTATAGACGCACCTAAAACGTCGCCCGCAGATCTTGACGAATATTTTACGATTCCAGGCTATTGTAGGTTCATTTATCGTTGATTTTTAATGTAGAAAAAGTGGTTTTGCAGTTTAGAAATTTCTTTTTTTGACCAATAGAGTGATTCAGATACTTTTTTTGTATTGTTGACCGTGACTAAGTAAAATATATATTGTTCCGAAAATCTTTAAAAAAAGAGATATAATAGCAAGTCGTTTTTATGTTATTTTACTTTATAAAATTTTCGGGATTTTCGGGGTTTGAACCCCCAAAACCCCCCAGATACGGCCCTGATAAAAGGCACGGAGCAAAAAGATTTAGTTTTGGTTAGTAATGAACTGCATCCAGTGCCGCGGCGCTCGGAGCACTGGATGCAGGTAGTCAACTGCTGGACTGGTAGTGGTACCTAGCCAGGCTACGGTACTGCGAAATAGAGGCAGTGATGTCTTTAAAGCTATGCTCGATATAAAGTTGATATTTGCGCGAATAACAAGGTGATTAAATTCTATTAGTTTTTGTAGCAGCAAAATAAGTGATTTTAAAAAAGGCTTGCCAAGCTTGCCAGAGAAAATTAATCTTATATTGAGCACATTTCTTCTGAAAAAAAGAGTATGTTTACAGGGTTCATTTCAATAAAAAATCATAAATATTTTTTTCAACTAGCGTATATAACAGGCTATTATTTTTCTAAAAACTAAACGCTCTCAAAAGAAAAATAGATTACACAATATTTGTAAAAAAAGCAATATAAAATCTTGGTTCGAATTCCTATCCTCGGTTTTCTTTTCCTCGCCTGTCTAGTCGCTTTGTTTATTTTAATATTTTCCTGTCTGGTTGCATATACCACAATTTTTACTCCATCCGTAAATATTTTTTCTTATTTATAAAAATCTGCATAAAATACACCCGATTTTTACTTACCTTGTAGTAGGTTTTTCAATTCGGTAATTTTTTGCTTCTTTTCTTCTTTAGAAAAACTAACATTATCACACTCGTCTTCAGGCATTGTTATGAAGCAAGTAAATTAAACTAGTCAACATTTAAAAACAAAAGTAAATCGCTGTTTAACGAAGTTGTTGTGTTGACGAAATTATATTAAAACGATTTGGTATTCATATAGTTTTTTTAAGCGGTATTTTGCCGTTCATCAATTATCAAGGTAAAGGATACACGATTTATACACTGTGATGCAGCAAAGAAACGAATGAAATTATACTAACCATTGTTTGTTATAAACTTTATTTGTTGACTTAAATTGCATTTGATACATTTTTATAGTTGCATTCATTTTTCTGTTAAAAAAAGTTTAGCTTTTGCCGGTAGTAAAATACAATATTCGCGGTACGCTGCGATGAAAAACTTTTATTTTGTATTTGGAAAATATGCTTTGTATTCTTATAGACGTTTTACTAGATCAAGTTTTTATTTGGATTTTATTAGTTCGACCTGTGTTTGTCCTAAATTATTTTAGTCATATTTTATTTAAATAGTAGGTAGGTAGGTTTAAAGTGAGTGGGTATAACACCCTTCCACCGCGACCGATCGGTCTATTGTGGCTCACACCCTTTTATATTTCTCCCACCAGGTCCAGACTCCTAATAAATCTGATGATCCTGTTGGGAGAGAGATCTTTTACCTCTCCCGGCAACAAGGTGTCATTGCCGAGGATTGCGAATCTTAGTTGTGCCATTGCTGGGCACGAACACAGTATGTGTTCTGCCGATTCGTCCCCCTCCACGCACATTCGGCACTCGGCGTCTTCCGCTAGGCCGATCTTGTGCATGTGGTATTTTAATCTGCAGTGTCCCATGTACAGTCCCACTAGGGTTTTAAGGTGTACCCTTGATTGCTCCAGAAGTTTGACAGTACATTGTTGGTTCGGTATATATTTTTTTTGTGTCCAAGCTGATATGAACTGCTTGGCCGTTTCATAAGATATACTAGTGACCGGTATATCTTCTGGAACTTAAATAGTAGATGATGCTTATTTTGAGTCGGTACGGATTTTTTAGCATCTAAGTAGGTAGTTTGTATGTGCTTATTTCAATTTCTCCTATATATTTTACGGTTTAATGGGCTTATTGATTTCTATTTGATTTTATTTGAAAAAATTCTTTTGCTTGTTTGGCGTGATATTGAAATATATTCGGACTTATTTGCATTAAAGGATGCGCGTTTCTAGAATAGAAGAGAGTTATGGAAAAGCTCATAATATTTGCGTTATTTGATCGCTCATCGGTTTAAAAATAAAGGACCTTAAAACAGTATTCAGGGCCTTATTTAGGCGGTGGCGAGATGGGCGCCCGCCAAGGGCGCAGCTACCTGGAGGGCGCAAAATCGGCCATGAAATTATTTCAGTCAGTTGTCAGTACCGTAGTCATATTATTATTTTTAATTGTAATAATAAATCAAAAAAATAAATTATAACAGAACAATTTCATAACAAATTTTTCTCTTGGAAACTTAATTATTTTTAATATATTAAAATTGAAAAA